>CM069866.1:6111428-6241428 GCA_036172795.1 Pelodytes ibericus
TAGTGTGATGATGCTGGGTGTATATATATATATATATATATATAGTGTGATGATGCTGGGTGTATATGTATGTATATATATATATATATATATATATATATAGTGTGATGATGCTGGGTGTATATATATATATATATATATAGTGTGATGATGCTGGGTGTATATATATATATATATATATATATATATTAGTGTGATGATGCTGGGTGTATATGTATGTATGTATATATATATATATATATATGTATGTGTATATATATATATATATATATATATATATATAGTGTGATGATGCTGGGTGTGTATATATATATATATATATATATATATATATATATATATATATATATATAGTGTGATGATGCTGGGTGTATATGTATGTATATATATATATATATATATATATATATATATATATATATATATATATATAGTGTGATGATGCTGGGTATATATATATATTATATATAGTGTGATGATGCTGGGTGTATATATATATATATATATATATATATAGTGTGATGATGCTGGGTGTATATGTATGTATATATATATATATATATATATATATATAGTGTGATGATGCTGGGTGGGTGTATATATATATATAGTGATGTGATGCTGGGTGTATATATATATATTATATATAGTGATGTGATGCTGGGTATATATATATATATTATATATAGTGATGTGATGCTGGGTATATATATATATATTATATATAGTGATGTGATGCTGGGTATATAAAGTGATGCTGGCTCTGCACTGATGTTTGGTCCTGATGCAGGGGGCGGCTCCCTTGTTATCCCTGTGGGTCAGGTGACCAGTCCCCGCAGCCAATCAGCGCGCTTGTTACATGCCGTGCCGGCTGAGGTCACATGACCCGTCGTTGCGCTGCTGCTCCGAGGCGCCGGGCTCCTCACTCACCCGGGACATGGCGGCGGCGGCGGAGGAGGATGAGCTGGCTGCTCGGCTCAGCCGGCGGCTTCGGATGGAGGAGCCCGAGCCCAGACCCCTGCCCTGCCGCCGGGTGTTCAGCCCGTACAGCGAGTTCCGGGAGTTCAGCCGCCGGCAGATCAAGGACATGGAGGGGCTATTCCGCCAGTGAGTGGGGCAACAAGGAGGGGCTATTCCGCCAGTGAGTGGGGCAACAAGGAGGGGCTATTCCGCCAGTGAGTGGGGCAACAAGGAGGGGCTATTCCCACAGTGAGTGGGGCAACAAGGAGGGGCTATTCCCACAGTGAGTGGGGCAACAAGGAGGGGCTATTCCGCCAGTGAGTGGGGCAACAAGGAGGGGCTATTCCCACAGTGAGTGGGGCAACAAGGAGGGGCTATTCCCACAGTGAGTGGGGCAACAAGGAGGGGCTATTCCGCCAGTGAGTGGGGCAACAAGGAGGGGCTATTCCGCCAGTGAGTGGGGCAACAAGGAGGGGCTATTCCCACAGTGAGTGGGGCAGGGAGGGCATACATTACAGTGGGGTGCCATCCTATGTGAATATTGCCATGGGTCCATTCCTAGAGTGGGGGGGATTATTGGGGTCCTTTTTACTAGGGTGCATATTATTAGGGGTTCATTGATGGGAAGGGGGAGATTATTGGGGGTCCATTGCTGGGGTTGGGGGATTATTGGGGGTTCATTGCTGGGGGACATTATTGGGGGTCCATTGCTGGGGTGGGGGGGGGGGGAGATTATTGGGGGTCCATTGCTGGTCTGGGGGAGATTATGGGAGTTATATTACTAGGGTGCATATTATTGGGGGTCTATTGAGATTATTGGGGTCCTTTTTACTGGGGTCCATTGCTGGGGTGGGGGAGACTATGGGGGTTAAATTACTAGGGTGCACATTCTTGGTTTGGCCATCAAAACGGCAGGGACTACAACTCCCTGGGTGCTGAGCCAGCAGCTGGACTGCCAGAGGTTTCTCATGTCTGATCTCAAGCAGGTATAACGGCAGGAATTGCTAACCTTAGGCACTCCAGCTCTGAACTCCCATGATCATCAGCCAGCTATATATATATATATATCATGCCTTAAAAATAACCCCAAACCTGGCTGATTAATGTGTGGGTCAAGGGTATAGGGGCAAATTAAAGAAGCCCTGCCGGTGGTAGCTGGGGAGGCTGCTGGAGTGATGGGACTAATAGATATGTCCATAGCAGTTCAATATATATATTGATGTGTGTGTGTATATTGGCTTTAATGATAGTAAATCTGCTCATATAATGCGCACACATGGTCCTCAGCAGTGATTTTATTACCCTCTGCCTGTGCAGGGCTGGATGAGATGTTGCAGCAAATGCACTAAGCCATTTTTCTGCCAGCAAAATAGACCTGCCCCCCCTTCCTCCATAAATGGATTTTCTTTTTTAATTAAAACATTTTTTTGGAAAAAAAAGGTGGAATAGATCCATATTATTGGATCATAAGATCACTGGGATCTGATACAGTGATCCCTCTTGCCTGGCAGACTGGATCAGAACATACTGTGAATTTCCACCATTAAATCTCTGCTCAGAGAACCATTTTTCTTGCTTTTCCACATCAGATCCTTTATCAGCAACAGGTTATCTGTGTGTTTATTAGTGTAGATCTGTCAGTAATTGCAGGAGAGAATATCGGATTCCTGAAAAAGAAATATCAGAATCCGTATCTTGGGTTACCGGTTATAATACTGGAATCAAGCTTATTATTTTTATACCATTTCGTGCTTTTTTTTTCTAATTCTGTATGATTTTCCACTATGTGATTAGCTTGTGTAGCATTTGAGAGCCTGGTTTGTATCTATATGGCCCGTATTGTACATATTATTTTAATAATACAATATATTTTGATCTATAACATGTGATTGTATAATAACACTCCAGTTCTTTTCCATATACGTCTGTCTCTCAGATGTTACAGACAATTCTTGCAACAGACGGTGTGTATAATACAGGATAACACTGGACGTGGTGGGAATGTCTGAATAAAACAGCATATTGAATTGACATTCTGGCATGCTGGCTTTACAAACATTTATTTATTTATTGTTGATATGTGAGATAAATAGATCAATATTTTAGAGCTGTTTACTTCATTTTAAACATTTATTTGAATTTATTTATTTTTGCTAAAAATGAACACATAAGATCAATAGTTTATTTGCAAAATGTGCATCCTTTCCTATGTCAGTGCTATTTTTTGTTGTTTATTTTGCAGTTGCATGTTTTTTATTGTGTTTTTTGTCCTGAGCCTTTTGAGAAAGGAGCTGCCACTGAGAAGTATTCCCAAATACGAAACCTTTTAAATCATGGTCTAAGGCTTCCAGGAGCAGTCTTTTCCAAACACCTCATCCCCGTTGCCTATCTTTTGTTGGCTCAGTAGACCGGCTTCCTGGTGGGAGGCAATTTTTAGCTACTTAATTGGAAAATTTAAATTACATAAAATATTCAAGAACAGACAACTGATAAATTCAAACTGATAAATTGAAAGATGCTCGTTAAACACCAATATGGAGCTTCTGATTGAAGAACACCTGACGCGTTTCGCCCCAAGGCTTGTATGTAAGGTGTTTGTGAAAATGAAGCATCAGTCCCAACTCAAAAGATTTAGAAATCATAGAGTAATAGCCGTTTCTCATACTCTGACAGCGGAAGTTAAACATATAACAGATGGGTGCATCCCTCAAATGTGTACACAAACATAACGTTTCCCAGTTCCTGTATATGGTCCAATATCTCTTCCAAGACACAGTTCAGCTTTCAAAGTAATTTTACCTGGTCCACAAACATCATTAACTGCTGCACATAGTAATTACAGAACTACATGAGATGATCAAAGTGGCTACAAAATAACACAATGGTTATATAAAATAACGGTTTGATCCAGGTTTGTAACACTGCAGAAGTATTCGCCTCAGTTCAGAGGGTGCATACCCTTGGGGGACAGGAGAGTATGTACACGCGAGGGAGAGGGGGATAGGGCATACCCCCGGGGGTGGGAGAGGATGTACATCCAAGGGGGATAGGGAGAACACACCTGGGGGACGGGAGAGGGTGTACACCAGAGGGGGTTTGGGATAGAGCATACACCGGGGGGATGGCAGTGGGTGTACATACAGGGGGAGGGGGATAGGGCATACAGACGAGGGGGAGGGGAGATGAAGCTGCATAGGACATGGTTATGTTCCTATTGAGAACAGTTTTGTCTTTTGTACATCGAGCGTTGCATCTGTGGGGAAAAAACAACATACATTGTGATGGAATTATTAATGAGAACTAATGGATATTAATCAATCATGGCATATTTCTGTACGTACGATGTCCTTAGAGGAGCTACCATTACATGACATGTAGAGCCGACAAATGAGCACTTATACATCAGCTAAAGAACCTGGCTCGCAGAGCTTACAATCTATCAGACAAAAATGTCATGGGATCTCTTTAATAACATTATGCTAGTCACAGCGTTATAAATGTGTCATTTATGGCAAGATTTCATGAAAGAGAGAATTCTAGGAACTGAGAAGGGAACTGCACATTTAAAACCAAAGTAGCCGACTTGGAAACATTCTTGCAGTCCTAGCTGAAGTGGATCATTTTTCCAGCTCGGCTACTTTGGTCTTAAACGTGCAAATTCATTCTAAATTCCTGCAATTCTCTCTTTCATGGATGAAGTCGGCTTCGTTCCTTAGTGGTCTGTATTGTGTTTTATTTGCCACAGATACGATGCTGGAAAAGACGGATTCATCGACCTGATGGAGCTGAAACGGATGATGGAGAAACTGGGCGCCCCTCAAACGCACCTCGGCCTCAAGGAGATGATTAAAGAAGTGGACGAGGATTTTGATGGTAAACTGAGCTTCAGGGAGGTGAGACGTTACTGCGACGTTTCACGCAGTATAATCCTAACGCCCCGTAAATAAAGTCCCCCTACAGGAGTATAATCCTTACGCCCCGTAAATAAAGTCCCCCCTACAGGAGTATAATCCTTACGCCCCGTAAATAAAGTCCCACCGGTTACAGGAGTATAATCCTTACGCCCCGTAAATAAAGTCCCACCGGTTACAGGAGTATAATCCTAACGCCCCGTAAATAAAGTCCCCCTACAGGAGTATAATCCTTACGCCCCGTAAATAAAGTCCCACCGGTTACAGGAGTATAATCCTTACGCCCCGTAAATAAAGTCCCACCGGTTACAGGAGTATAATCCTTACGCCCCGTAAATAAAGTCCCACCGGTTACAGGAGTATAATCCTTACGCCCCGTAAATAAAGTCCCACCGGTTACAGGAGTATAATCCTTACGCCCCGTAAATAAAGTCCCCCCTACAGGAGTATAATCCTTACGCCCCGTAAATAAAGTCCCCCTACAGGAGTATAATCCTTACGCCCCGTAAATAAAGTCCCACCGGTTACAGGAGTATAATCCTTACGCCCCGTAAATAAAGTCCCCCCTACAGGAGTATAATCCTTACGCCTCGTAAATAAAGTCCCACCGGTTACAGGAGAATAATCCTTACGCCCCGTAAATAAAGTCCCCCCTACAGGAGTATAATCCTTACGCCCCGTAAATAAAGTCCCCCCTACAGGAGTATAATCCTTACGCCCCGTAAATAAAGTCCCACCGGTTACAGGAGTATAATCCTTACGCCCCGTAAATAAAGTCCCCCCTACAGGAGTATAATCCTTACGCCCCGTAAACAAAGTCCCCCTACAGGAGTATAATCCTTACGCCCCGTAAACAAAGTCCCCCTACAGGAGTATAATCCTTACGCCCCGTAAATAAAGTCCCACCATTTACAGGAGTATAATCCTTACGCCTCGTAAATAAAGTCCCACCGGTTACAGGAGTATAATCCTTACGCTCCGTAAATAAAGTCCCACCCACCGGTTACAGGAGTATAATCCTTACGCCCCGTAAATAAAGTCCCACCGGTTACAGGAGTATAATCCTTACGCCCGTAAATAAAGTCCCCCCTACAGGAGTATAATCCTTACGCCCCGTAAATAAAGTCCCCCTGGTTACAGGGGTATAATCCTTACGCCCCATAAAAAGTCCCTCCAGTTACAAGAGAATAATCCTTACGCCACATAAATATAGTCCCCCCAGTTACATTGTACATGTGTTTAGTATGTGTGAAATGGCTTCATTTTTGCTTTAAAACAAGTTCTAGTTCTCCTGTAGGTTCACATTCACTGACATCAGCGAGAGGGAGGACAGGTGCAGATTTACAGACATTGCTGCTTTAATGTGCACTGACCATGGCATTTCATCTATACATTGTATACATTCCCCCCTCCCCAGTTTCTTTTAATATTCCGTAAAGCTGCGGCCGGTGAGCTGGAGGAAGATAGCGGTCTGCACGCGTTAGCGCGCCTCTCCGAAATAGACGTCTCCACCGAGGGGGTCAAAGGAGCCAAATGCTTTTTTGAGGCTAAGGTAAGAGAGTTGTGTCCATTTTATGCTCTCTGTGGAGTGTCACTGGGGGGGTCGCTGATTGTGTCTCCTTTTTATGACATCATCTTGTGGCCCAATAGGCAAATAAACCAGTCAACAGGAAACGTGATGTCATAAACAGGACACATATATTCTCCTAATTTAGACTCGCACTGCTGCTAACCCATGGCATGAAACAGGGAATTAAGAAGGCAAAAGTAGCCAAGTGACAGGGAGAATTTTTCCAACTCGGTTACTTTGGACTTGTTTGAAATTCCCTTCTCAATTCCCTGCCACTCCACGCTACCGCAGACGCCATCTCCCCAACACACGAACCGGTCGCGTTGTATAAAAAGGCGCAGTCGGCCTTTATAGATCAGAAATGGCGACTGCGCTTTTTCCGGGTGCAAGACTCTATTGTATTTGGCTTCGTGTAAATATATAGGCCCAGCTTGGGCTAGCTAACTTTGGCACTGCATATCCCATGATGCTCAGGGGTGGAGGGATATCTGCAGTGCCAAGGTTAGCCCTCCCTTCCCCACACTCTGTAATATTCCCAAGTGTTTGCTTTAATCTTGCAGGTCCAAGCGATTAACCACGGCAGCCGATTTGAACAAGAGATCAAAGCAGAACAGGAGGAGAAGAAGAGACAGGCAGAGGAGAAGGAACAGCGGAAAGCTGCCTTTAAAGAGCTTCAATCAACCTTCAAGCCATAAAGTCAATATTTTCATAGCATAGAAAACTATATCAGAAATCTATCGACAAAGTATTCTAATCTCATTTTCTTGCTTCAGGTTGGGAGGACCAAGACAGATTTACCATTTTATCAGTGATGACCTTTTTTTAAATTGAGTTGCAGACACTATTTTTTTTATGTCATTTATTGGCTGTTCCCTTGTTTGTGTGAAATGTGTAAATAAAAAGCGACCGCAGCTACAGTGCGATGGTTTATTACCGGTCGGGCTAGTAATGGAAGGATGGCAGATCTTCCTGTATCCCCCGCAGTCTGCTCATCTCTCATCCACAGCGATGATCACCAGGGATTTATACATTAATAGAGGAAATATAACAAACTGCAAACATTACCCATTCAGATGAATTTTGGCCTCATGTTTCCAAGTCTCTGCGATTCTCTTTACTGAATGAATAAATAAAATACAGAACCAGAGATTCCAGATTTGCCAAATCCCACTGTGGACATTTTGGCTTCTCAGTTTAAGTAGCTAGGTTGGTATTTCTGTTGTCATAGAAACGATGGATTAGTTTTAAACATATACATTTATTATTCCATTTACACATTTTGTGTATTCGATTAATGTGGATTTATCATTACCTTGATAAAGGAGTTTGATAGATATTCAATAAATGAAAATTGCTAGTTATAGACCATCCTGCAGTTATGCTGCTGCTCTACAAACCGCGCTTGGGGACCACCAGTCTTAGTGGTGGGTCTGAGTGTAGGTGGGAGAGAGGAAAGTATTTGTGAATAGGGATATGAACAGTTAGAAAGGATGACGGGGACATAGGATGGATCAGGCAGAAAGTGAGAAGAGACATGGAGCCAGAGCCTCAGAGCAGTTACATAAGAAGTCGATGCTGTAGTAGAAGAGAGCACAGAACATCTGAAGATTCATAAATAAGATGTTTCTTCCAACACATTAGATCAGAGCAAAAGGTGAACCCTTTAATATGGCACTTACTTTCAAGCTTTAATCCCCCTTTAAAACGGACCATTCCCTAATCAGGAATTTAAACAAAGTGATGCACCTGAAATCTTCAATCCATGTGAAATGCGCTGGACTCCTATTAGTAGATTTGCGCAGTGAAATAGTAGAATCTTCCATGACAAGACACGAGCTCTATCGAGGAGCCAGAATCGGAGGATTGCACCAGAGGTGAGTTCCATCTCGCCATATTAACAACAAGATTGCACAATATATAGCTAAACTAGTGAAATGAAATGTTCATCTTGTCTGCAACTCACCTTTTATTGAATAGACCCCACAGTCTTAAAAATTAGAGGGGCAAATATTTAAAAATAATAGCAGGAAGTATTACTTTACTGAGAGGGTAGTGGATGTATGGAATAGTCTTCCAGTAGAAGTGGTAGAGGTTAATACAGTGAAGGAGTTTAAGCATGCATGGGATAGGTATAAGGCTATCCTAGATATAAGACAAGGCCAGGGACTAATGAAAGTATTACATTACTGAGAGGGTAGTGGATGTATGGAATAGCCTTCCAGTAGAAGGGGTAGAGGTTAATACAGTGAAGGAGTTTAAGCATGCATGGGATAGGTATAAGGCTATCCTAGATATAAGATAAGGTCAGGGACTAATGATAGTATTACTTTACTGAGAGGGTAGTGGATGCATGGAATAGTCTTCCAGTAGAAGGGGTAGAGGTTAATACAGTGAAGGAGTTTAAGCATGCATGGGATAGGTATAAGGCTATCCTAGATATAAGATAAGGCCAGGGACTAATGAAAGTATTACTTTACTGAGAGGGTAGTGGATGCATGGAATAGTCTTCCAGTAGAAGTGGTAGAGGTTAATACAGTGAAGGAGTTTAAGCATGCATGGGATAGGTATAAGGCTATCCTAGATATAAGATAAGGCCGGAGACTAATGAAAGTATTACTTTACTGAGAGGGTAGTGGATGCATGGAATAGTCTTCCAGTAGAAGTGGTAGAGGTTACTACAGTGAAGGAGTTTAAGCATGCATGGGATAGGTATAAGGCTATCCTAGATATAAGATAAGGCCAGGGACTAATGAAAGGATTCAGAATATTGGGCAGACTAGATGAGCTGAATGGTTATTTGCTGACACCTATGTCTATAAGAGGCAGGCAGCTTATACCCTTTACACAAACAGTCAGATCACAGGATATAAAGAGATCTGTTAGCATGTTGCCTTTATTTGAGTGTCCTTCATGCATACCAGGTCTGTCAGAAACAATCCTAATGACACTTGTTATAATTTCAGCAGCACTGCAGTTTTACAAGAAGTTGTGCTGTTTCTTTATCCAGCAAAAAAAAAAAAAAAGTACTAAACCGTGCAATAGAAAATACACTAAAACACTGACTGTAGAACAGCAGAACAGGTAAAAGGTAGTGTTTGCACAAAAAAAAGAGCCAACTCCATTGCCGTCACATATATACAATATAGATATGTACACATAGATCATCATTTTAATGAACAATATCAAAATAATCGATTCCTATTGAAATATCCTTCCTAGAACTTTTCCTCGCGCCTTAAAACATGACAAATGTCAAGATTATTTACAAAAAAAGAAGAAAAAAAAACAGACAAAACACGCACTTAATAACAAACCCACAAATGCCAAAATGACGGTTATGCTTGCGTTATCTCGAGATACACAGCAGACGAGCCGGTCGGCCGTACAACTGAACATGACAAAAATCAGGTGGGAAAAGGACAGGAGGGGAGGTTATTCAAATCCCAGAACATGTGGAACATCCAGACATTCTTTGTGTCTTAATCACTGCAACTTTACTCAAGATAATAAATATATTTCTAAACAAAATACATACATTTTTGCTGGTGCAAAATTAAAATGGCATTACATGACTACTGGAAGCGATCTTTAAAAGAAAAACACAAAAATTGGAGGTTTCTTGCACTTTTAGATTAGTCTTTTTTTATGCAAACAAAGAACATTTTTAAAATAAATATTAGTTTGCACTTTTACCAATTTGTTTTCCCCCCTCTTATATGGTATGGTTTTCCTACACAGGGTTACCAGAATATTGGATTTTTAAATCAAACATGATTGATATATTATTGTGTCAGCAGAGTTGCAGTAAATGTCTAGATTAAGAGAAACATGGTTGGCTTTATATGCAAATGATCTATTATTAATTTGCAGCTCATGCCACACACACGGATTGAAAACAAATGTTTCCTTTGATTTGGGAATTTTCGTGCAATCCTGGTAACTCATCCTTCGTGAATCTCTACATACAAATGATACAAACGACATCCAGTCATATTACTGAGTAACGTGAGAATCTGGCTGAAGCGAGAGAACGGCAGGGAAGTGAGAAGGGAATATCAAACGTAAGGCCAAATTGGGAAATAACTCTCCAATATGAATGAGAAATTCGGCTACTTTGGCCGTAAGTTGGAAAGTCCCTGTAATAAAGCCCGAATTGTTTATTAAAACTGTAATGCCATTTAAAAAAAAAAAAAAAAGATAAAATGTGTAATTAGACCTTGCATTCAGTGGGAAAGTCTGATCCAGCTATCGTACAGGAGACACAGATTTTGTTGAACGTCACTGCTCTTTACAATCTAAAGAGCAGATTTCTCGGTTCCCACAGTTCTTTGTAGAGTTAAATAACTTACAGAAAGACAAAAGCAATGTAAAAAAAAAAAAAAAAAAAGACCCCCCCCCATTTCATGGATATACAACTACTGAATAAACCATTTGAAGATCTAGAAAAATGTAAACATACACATCTTATGACAACGGTTAATATTGCACAACGTTGATAGACCTCAGAGGCATTTTGTGATGACGGTTTCAAAGCAAAATTCCTGTATCTATAAAAACTGTCTGGTAAGTGCCAGTCTCCTTATCACTCAATGATCAGGGGCCTCGTCCAAATAGTAATCATAAGGTCAGACCCGGGCCGTATAGCGCTCTGTCTGACCCTTATATAGTATAAGAGGAATACATTCAGACACTTTAGAAGTAGGCCCCCCATCTTTCCATTATTCAATCATTTCCATTAGTCAGTCTGCCTCCCATACTACACATATACCCCTGCCCTCGGTCATCCCACTAGCTTACGTTTTTTGGGGCACAGTCCAATACGCTGTCAGTACATCCCTGCTTTTGTGCTGACATCTGGGCTTTACTGGTATCGGGTAACCTGCTTTACACCCTGCGCTCACCCCACTGTATGTACTGCACAGCATCAGAGGCCTGGGACATTGCAGCGGCTGGGGGTCTTACTGGGGGTCTGTAATTAAATTACTGTGCATATAATCTCATTCCCTACAATTACAGAACACGCCCTGCGACTACAGAGGGGATAAAAATATGTTTAAAAAACCCAGAACAACACATTGAGAAAATGGTGAAGCTTTTTGACTGCAGATTAAAACATGGCTGCCAACAAGAGTCTCTAGGTCTTGAATGGTTTCTCCAATAGTCCTTGGTCAGCATTTTCGCTGAGAATTATGGGAGTTGTAGCTAAACGATAGTTTGTAAAACAGGCAGTCAGATACTGAGGTATTGCCTGTTTTTCTGATTGTTTTTTTTGTCTAGATCAAATCACGAAAAGAAATATAAACAGCACTGGCGCCATGTGCCCATACAGTGTAAGAGCCGTGACTGTAAGAGTATCTGGGAAAGGTGCTCACAGCCAAACTGCAATCTTGCAGCACAGACCAACATTGCACAATGTACTCCTATGGCACCAAAACATTTTTTTTTTTAAAACACGTAATATCCACCTTGGCTTGTATCACTCTGTTAAATGGCAGTGCGAGAATAACGAAAAAGATTCCTTCACAAGAGAATACAAAATAAGTACAATATTAACAGACCATATAAATAAAAATAAAAAATAAAAAAAATCGGTAACATGTAACGGGGCTGAGATCCCCAGAAATGCTAGCTTCCCACTTTGCGGTACAGACAAAGCTTTGAAATGCAAATTGAAAGTTGTGCTTGGAGAGATTAATGATATTTTTCCAGGTTTCAGTGTTACACTTGTGGCTGACGCTAGTTAACACAAAGCTGAACAAGCAAATCACGTAACAGGACTGGGCGAACCAGGACAACTATAAAACGGCTTGTGCCGGACCAGCTCAAAGCATTCCTTTACCTCCTGCTAGGTTTGATTGTCATCAAAGTCATTGTTGATAGCAGTGCTTTGTTATTTGGATAGATTTCTCTTTACCTTTTTTTTTTAAGATCACATTGGTGGTCACTGTTTACCACTGACATTGGGGGGGGCGGTAACAAGACAATGATACCAGTTTAGAGAGTGCTATACAATAGAGTCCCAATCGAAATCGTCTTGAATGTCATCAGCAGGAAGAGAGCGACGCATGTGGAAGTTGGACGATGGCATCATATGCTGCTGGTTCATGACCCCGTGGTGGCCTGTAATAAAGAAAGGGGTGAAAGGTCATCTGGTGCGTACATCTCTCAGGAGACGATCAGAGGCGCCATGTGCCTTCATGCTCAGCTAGCTTTGTACACAGCTGGGCATTGTGGCAAGGATTGTCAGGGATAGCTAGCTATGGCACTCATGATACAATATAGCAGTATCACAGGAAATTCATTGCATAGAGCCTAATGGGAGCTGGGCCCATAGTAAGGTCTGCACCAGACTCCTCTACCGCTAGCTATTTACTATAAGTGAGTCTTGTTTAACCATTAGTGCAAAATAATAATAATTCATTTTAGTTTAAAATTATAAGATCATTTCTAGGCCACCTGATAATCCCACAACTTCCTCCAAAAGCCAGAATGTAAAACATCTAAACGAACATCAGTGTAGCGATAGGAGCCAACAAAATGGAAGAAAGAGCAGCAAAAACACAGAGCTTCAAAAAGCATGTGCAGGAGGTGCCATTTCTCGATTGTAGCCCCATAAATTGACTCCAGCTATTACTGTCTGCATTCTGCATGTACCTGACATGGCGGATCCTGTCGTGCTCATCGGTGGTGGTATAAGGGGGTAACTTGGGGGACCCATCATTGATGTAGTAACATTTTGCCGTGAATCAAGGTATACGTTACCTGTATACAAGAAAAGAACACAGAGGAGTCACACGTCACCCCCTTGCACCTACACAATCTACACAAAAGCTCCATGTATTGATTTATTGAGAGCTTTCACGGTACAGGGTCGGAGAAACATGGGATGGGTGTGCCGAAACATTTAATGAACCGTCTGCTTCCCCAGCAGGTTAATGAGCACAAGTGACACCAACGTTTTTTTAAGTTAAATAAAAGTGCTTCTAGCTTTGGTGCTAAACCACTCTCCTCCCTGATTGGCTGCTCTATAACTGGTAGAAAAGACCGGGAATATAAAGGGATAGAGATAAAATTCACAAAATGTCCATTGGGGATTTTCAGAGCAGAAAGTAGGAAACAGTTTTAATAATTCAAAAACTGCTGAACCATTTTCAAAAAAGTCCCAGCATTGAATTAAAGGGTCTCTGTCAACCGAAACATTGCGTTTACCATGAATTTAGAGAATAAAATAATATCTATACATTGGGGGCTTTGTATAACCACGGTGAACATGTTGATTGCGCCAAATAGTGGCGCTATCTGTGTGTGGCGCTATGAATAACGTGCGCCGGCGTGGTTAATGTATAAAAAAAATCAGGCACTTAAAAGTCAGAGAACCCCACCCAAATAGTGCTGCTCTCCCGCACTGCCAAGTATCGGGAGCTGTAGAGATTTTTTAAAAAAAATATGGATTTTAATACAACAGTATAAACTTATCAAAAGTAAATAATAAACTGACTAAAAGCGCGTGTACAGTGATATCATAGAATCGGATTCATATACAGAGACTATGTGGAAATAACCTCTGTATAAGAATCAGATTCTCGGATAAGCATATAAACTGGTTTTCAATGGGAAATGTGTAATTTGCATATCAGACCACAGGTGATGTCATAAGCAGGAGACTGCCACAGACACAGTTTTGCTAATACAATGTATGGATCATTTTTAATTCTCTGCTTTCACAGTAAAAGCAATGTTTAGGTGATACAGTCCAATCCATATAATTTATAAATGATGTTGTTAAACCAGGTTCTTTATACTTTTCCTCTATAAACTATCTTATTTTACGTATTTGTTTACAGTTTTGCACAATGTGTAGATCCTTTTTCATCCTGTTTTATTCTCTACATTCACAGTTTAAGCCATGTTGAGGTTGCCTCTAGGGACCTTCATTCAGACATAAGGCCTGCTCTATCCGTCAGATTTACACCCAGGGATGCAGCTACAGACAGAGTTACAGATCCGCGTTTGGATGAACGTGCCTGATCCCAGATGCTGGGTGGGTTTGGCGCTGTGCAGGTTACCATGGCAAACTGGGGACTGGAGATTGCTCTGCGAATGGATGAGACCGGTTTGTGTAAAGAATTTATTAAGTGATGAGCACAGGTCTGCAAACTGAACTTGATCCAGTGACCAGTTCTTCAGATCTGCTTGTCTCATGCTTTCCATTAAACCTACAGGAGGAGAAGGAAAGAGAAAAGGCCAGTTATTAAAGTGGCATTATCTTTGCAGATACATGCAGGTTAACGCTGCTGGCCCACGCGGTCAGCCAATCCGGGACTCTCCCCGCGCGTCTGATCAGGGTTAGGGCCCCGTTTGCTGGTGGCATGTGAAAACGAAGGCCGGGCCACAGTCTCAGCCATGATGCACCCCAAAGAAGCATAAAGGCTGCCACTCAGAGGAGTAATGGGTATGTACCTGCCAGTTTATCCTCATACATGGGGCAATTGTCTTTTCACCCCGATACTAGCTATACCAACTATACTAGCAGCACAAGTGAACAAAAAACTGTTTAGCGGCACTTTAAGAGGAGAAGTGATTATAACAGAAGTAAAACATACAGAGCTCAAATAATAGCGGTCGCCTAAAAACAGGCCCAAGGAAGGGAGGGTATATACTGCCGATGTGTTCCACAGGGGGTGGGATTCATACCTTGGAACTGGGAAAGGTCCACGTCGGACCAGTTTGCACTGCTGGCAATGCGGCAGCTCTCCTTCAGCATGTCCAGGGTGGAGTACCAATCTACGACGGAGCAGAAACCGTCAGACCCTCAATACAACACTTTACTGTCATTTCTACAGCACCGTAAGGGTTAAAATAACAACAGATCACATCAGCGCACAGCTTCACTAACTGCATGTAGGGTGCTAGAAAATCAGAGGGGGGGGAGGAAATGTCCCTCACCACCGAATACTAGGGGACAAACTAGCATGCCTATGTGGATTACAACTCCCCTGATGGCCACCCATCTTCCTAGGCATCAGCTTGCACAGCATGATGGGAAATGTAGTCCACACAGCTACTGAACCACGTGTAAGATCCCCTCTTACACCCAGTCATTCTTACCAGTCCCACAGGGAATCTGCTGCTGTGTTAGAGATGTCTGGTGAGAGAGGGTCTGGTGTTGATGGTTGGGGTGGTGCTGGAGATGTTGGCTTTGCTGGTGGCAGTGAGATGCATGCTGGGTACACTGCTGCGGATGAGGATGATGTACCACGCTGTGGTGTATGTGTGGAGACTGCTGCTGCGACGGCTGAGGGTGGAGCTGAGACAAGTGAACCATGGAGTCGCCAACGCTGGTGCCAAGGTTACTCGCGTGGCTGTTTGTCAGGCTGTTTTGGCTACTGTGCTGCTGGGAAGTCATGGTGCTGCTGGGGGAGTGCTGATAGGAGCAGGGGGAGTGCGTCTGCTGCGGGGACTCTGACGGCAGATTCATTAATCCTGAAAGCAGAGCGAGGGTTTAGCGCACATATTACATCATGACAAGGCTCCTCAAAGCCGCCAATTGGTCTTGTTTTCTGCTTGGCAGAACTGCAGAGGCATTGTGCTGCAGAGCAACATGTTGGGGGTTATTTTTAAAACTCAGTTCTGGGGCCAAGTTCTAAAAGCGTTGCAGTCCCCGTGGATACCAGGGGAATGTCCCACAGTCCCCGTGGATACCAGGGGAATGTCCCACAGTCCCCGTGGATACCAGGGGAATGTCCCACAGTCCCCGTGGATACCAGGGGAATGTCCCACAGTCCCCGTGGATACCAGGGGAATGTTCCACAGTCACCGTGGATACCAGGGGACTGTTCCACAGTCACCGTGGATACCAGGGGACTGTTCCACAGTCACCGTGGATACCAGGGGACTGTTCCACAGTCACCGTGGATACCAGTGGAATGTTCTACAGTCACCGTGGATACCAGTGGAATGTTCCACAGTCACCGTGGATACCAGTGGAATGTTCCACAGTCACCGTGGATACCAGTGGAATGTCCCTGCCGATTAGAACTTTGCCCCAGACTTGAATCTGATCGATAACTTCCTTTGTTTCTCAGCGGCTCAGTAATATGTTCCCAAATCCAAGTCATTTAATAAAATGAAAAACAAAAAGTGCAGATAACCAGATCCCCTATAGGGGAGTAATAAATCTATACTGGTGCAAATCCCACCATGCTCAGTCATTCACAGTTCTGGCCAGCAGGGGGCAGCGTCCCCCCGGACTCACCTTGGTTCTGGGAATGCTGGAAAACATTCTTGTACAGACTCCGGAAGGAATCGCTCAGATCGTCAAAGTTATATTCGGGGAAGTGTTTATTCTGCTCCTGTGGGTCGTACGGAGACTGCTGGTTTAATGTCTGAGCTGACGGCTCGGGATGGCTTGATACCTAATGGAAGAGAAGGATTCGGTTCATGGGCCGATTGGTGAGATTAACACTAACGCATTAAAAACACCCCTTCCGTACGCAAGAAATCCGCGTCAATTATTACTCTGCTTCGTTGCCCCGGGGGATGATGGGAAATAGAATATGGTGCTCAGCCTATGACATCACCATTATTTCCAGGACCTCTCCAGCTGTGGATTACCCCCCCCCCCCCCCCCCAAACAGCTGGGCAACAATGCAGTTATTTGCCCTGGATTCCCCCAGACAGTCACTTGTACACAGTGTCACTGTAAGAGGCAAGGGGGTGTGGCTTAGTGGAGGCTCTGCCCACTTTCATGAAACCCCACCTACTTAATCAGAACCCTTTACGCGTACCTGGCATGCCCCGCCCATTCTAGGTCCCACCCACCTATTTTTTTTTTTTTTTTTTAAAACAACAATATTCTATTCAGACATGTGGGGTACGTCTAGGGAAGGGGCCCTGAAAACCTGTGACCAATTTTGCACAGTGATAGGTGAGCTATCTGGGAATAGTCTGATTTAGGTTTTAATTAACTGTGGATTACAGCATACATCAAACGTAACGTACAACTCACCGGCGCAGAGCCATTGGACGGACAGATTGGCTGTGCTTTAAAGCTTCTGTCCTAGTGAACAAAGGTCAAGGTGACCTGAAGTCAGACTCAAAGTAATAATTCTGAGGTAACTGCAGCCTCAACGCTGTAACCAGGGGGAAAACAAACCACTGGACGAGCTGCCGGTACAGTCACAGAGACTCTTATTATAGTAAATATAATTTCACACAATGTCAGTGTGCTCTGAGCTGCAAGCATCTTTCTATTTACCATTATAGTAAAAAAAAAAATAGCTTTTTAACCAAAGAAAAAGGTCGAGCTATTTAACATATATTAACATTTCATTCACAAAGGGGATTTTTATTTCTCCATTATTTAGCAAAGTGCACATGCTCCAATAATGATTCCAAAATGGCAACTAATATTATTTTGCTTTAAAAGGTATTGTATATCTCACAAAAAATGTTCACAAAGAGCATTAATCATACATAAAAATATATATATACTTTTACTTTAATTTCTAAAGATGGATAAAATAAAAATACAATGCTTTTTTTTTGTTACAAACACAAACACTTATTTCTTTAAACCGGTATGGTACTTATGGATTTTTTGTTCTAGTATTTGCATCTGTTGATGCGATCTGTAACCTTATATATTGTAGCATTTTTACATAATTATATTTAGCAGATTTGAACATTTCACATATTTGTAGGTGTAATAATTATCTGGCTAGTTCAATCAGTTGGCTGGAAATGTATAATGCCACATCTCTAAGTAATACATTTATTACCAATTCAAACAAATCTTATTAAATGAAGATAAACAATCTACCTAAACCCCCAAATGTGTCGCTTTCCAACGCAGAGATGAGGGGGTCAGATAATTTTTCATTCACGTGCATTTTGAAAAAACGTGATAATAGCAAAACAATTTCATTAAAAAAAAAAAAAGTTTAATGGGACTATCACCTAAATACTTATAAATACTATATACTTATACGTATAGAATTTTTTTTTAAAAATGATAAAAAATCAGCTATACATTGTGTTAGTTGATGCGTTTGTTTGCAAATCTGCCAAGAGTAAAATATGGTTTAAATGTGTCTGTGGTGTCCCCCGTTTATGACATCACCTGCGGCTTGATATGCAAATTAGCTACTTTTTAAGGGACGGGTGATTCCATAAACAGGACAGGCGCAACCTCCGCCCAGCAGAGACACGTCACAAGCAGTAAAAACACTGATCTGATTATTGTTGGAAAGAGAAGCACAAGGCAGCGGGGGAGACAGACGTGAGGGCTTGCTGTGTGGCCACGAGGTGCTTACCGGCGTATAGCTGTGCACACTGCCAACACTGTTCAAGTTTAAAGACGAGACACTCTGATCAGAGAGACTGTTGTTAAGGCTGCTTCGAGGACTGTCATTACCGTCCTGATCTGGGGTGATTAAGGTTACCTAGAGGAGCAGCCAAGTAAGGTTAGGAAACAAACAAACAAATTCACCAGCACAAGACATGCATACAACCGGCAAACAGCTCTCATGACGCTCAGCCAGCCGCATGGTATTCAGCACCAGGAGTGCCATGGTTAGCCATCGCTCTTGCACAGAGCATCAATGTGTGTTCTATAGGGTGCGGCTTACGTGGCCCTGCCCTGTGTAATGCTTGCACTATGTATTATGGCGCTAATGCAAGCCTGGCCATTTATTAGTTCCACCACATTACAGGATAGGACAAGAATGGAGCCAAAAAAGGGAAGGAGCCACGTGACGGCACATGACGTGACCCAGTGGACTAAGCTCGGGCCTCCTCTGTACAAGTACTGGGTATCTTGAAACTCCTTTCCACCCCATCGTAACTACGTATGGCTTACAGACACCAATGCACTGAGCAATGGCAACAGGCGACCAGGATAAACCCAAATTGGGTAGGACTGTCCCCACCAGCAATAGGCAAAGTGTCCGTGGGAATGAAGGTCCCAGAACATCATCACATTGGCCACCACAGACCCCAGTAAAAGGCCACCACGAGTAATGCTTGTGGCGTCTCCTAGTCCCAACTACGGAGATTGCTTTTAATAAATGTCGCCTGGCTGGCTGGGCGTCATGGGACCCGCCTGATGTATTTGTAGAGATAAGAGTGCGATTACTTTGTTAGTCACAGTGTTGATAGCCAGATTCGGAGAGGCACTTCCAGAGATAATACAATCCATTCCCAAGGAATCGGAATCTATGTACGGCGTTGAGGCCTAAAATACAAGCCAGAAAAAAAGGGTTAAACATTTTCCATTTCAAACCAAGACACAAAGCTCACAGCTACGGCTCCACAGATGTTTCATTAAGGCCGTCTTATTTGTTTTAATGTTTCTGTACACTTAACCAAGAAAATAGGCATGCTCCACCCCCGGCGCAGCTTTGATCCACGATGATAAAGGCAGAAGCATTGGGTATGTGAGGATCTGACACTACACGCATGTGCGCTGCGGCATCCTTTGGATCCTCAAAAGAGAATCATGGAAGATCCAATGCACATGAGCTTTGGGAATCCTCTTATATCTCTAGAGGAGCGATCTGATTGGCCGTCGGAGGTGCTGGACAACAAAGGGAGAATGACTCTCCAGGAGAAACCCATCAAAAGGTAAGTTTTGACGGTATTTATCACACAAAAAATGATGATCACGGTATGTGTGGGTATATTTTAATTCACCTTAAATAGTAAATTACATTAAGGCTTTAATGAGCATTTAACAAAAGGGGAGTTATAAATCCTACAGCAAATCCGGTGTGAAAGGACATAAATTTTAACATCACAAAAGGGGGTAAAATAAAAAAAAGAGTAATGGTTACTTGAAAGGGGAAACTACTAATAATTTAATTATCTACCCATTTAACTGGAAGTCAGAGGAAGATCTCATTAGATGAAAATAATATTGCTCTGTTGGTAATATCGGCAGGTCTACTTATCTAACACACAACGCTGGATGCAGAAACACTTACACGCTCCCCAGACCGCGGCCTTTTCTTTGGCCGCGCTGGTAATGCGTCCTCCTTTGGATTTGTGTCGATCGCCCAATACGATCCCTGGAATTCAAACAATGCTGCGTTATCCAAGTTATTAAGCGCTCTCTTAAACGCTGACCGTTTTACTTTTTATTCCGAGTTTACCATAAATCGACACTTTAAATAAAGAAACAGATTATTTATCACAGCTCATTGTCAAAGGCAAGAAAATCTAGATGGTGCTAACTCCATTAGAGTAAAACAGGGGGCCTGGTATGTGCATTTTAATAAGGTGTGAAATCTATAAAAGGTAAAGAATGGAGAAGGAAAGGAAGGGGGGGGGGGGGTCAGAAAGGGGGGATAGAGGGGTGAGGGCAGGAACAATAAAACTTTCATCAACTCACTTTCATCAATTACCTATTTGAGCCATCTTTACTCCATATAGCTCTACCAGGAGGCAGCCATGTTGATCAGATCTTTGTTTATCTGAACCAAGGTGAGTGAAGATCTGAGCCAAGGTTCTAACCAACATGTCTGCCCCCTGAGAGAACCATATGGAGTAAAGGCGGCTTATTAAGGTGCTTTATTTGTATTCTTTCATTAAATAATTTCTTTATAAAAACAATGATACAATCTTTCAATTAAACATAAGTAAATGTTTTGCTACAGTTGTCCTTTAAGAAAAAAAACCATGAAAGTGTATTAACTGCATAACTATAGGTTTGTTTGTTTTTTTGTTTAAATTAGGTTCTAATTACTTAAAGAACTATTAAAGGGACCCTGACACCTATCAGTAAAATCAGAGTTTCTACACAAACTACTGCTGGCTTTTTATTAGTTTACACAGAACACTATATAAGTATCTCCTCCTTGGCTTCCTGAATTGACTAGGCTGGCTCCTGCATTGGCCTATTTGGCTTCCAAGGTCTACAAACATTTGTCAATCCCTGCTTATATCAGAAATGCTCTGCACTTTTTGTGAGCAGACCTGCACAGAGGTTCCTCTGGTGTCTCCTGTTTATGACCTCAGCTGGTGACCTGATATGCAAATTAATAATTCATTTGCATATCAGGACCCATGATGATGTCATTAATTGGAGACGGATCAATTAGAAACACATGGCTTAATCTTTGCAAATCCCCTAGCACTAGGTACAGAGTGTAGGGCACTGCTAGTGCAATATACTGTGCATTACCTTCCCGGGGTCATCCTTAGATCGAGGCACTTTTAGAAAACACTTGTTCAGGGACAAGTTGTGTCGTATAGAATTCTGGAAATATAAAGGAAATTAATTTATCATTCTGGTTAACTCCCGATTCAACATGTGACAAACTGTACGAGGTGAGACTGGCAGAAATTAAAAGGGAAAGTTTCGTCGAGTTTATATACTGTACATGTTTCTAATATATGTTTTCCTTAACACTTCCTAAAATTCATTGCTGAAGCAACAGTCCTGCCCGTCTTCTCAAGCCTTGAGTTAAATCACAGCATAAAGAGCTAGAGGAACCGACGCCTTCCGAGAAGCAGAGAGAGAGGCTGATTCCACAGTAATATGCAAAGATGGCACTTTCTCAGAGGGGAGCATACAAACTGCTGCAAAGGAAGCCGCCCCGCCTCCTCTGTACTCTTCACAGAGCTCACTGAAATGATATTATTGTAAAACTATAGGAGATCTACAAATATATTGTCATTAAACATAATGAAAACTTGATCTTGGTGAAGGTCACCCTTCTGTCTGTATCATCATTTACCATTTTCTGAGTAAAGCAGGGGAATAAATGGGTCATCATCAATCCGCAGTAAAGACACTGAACACAAGACACTTACTAACCCAGCACAAAATGGATTGCTGCTTCTAATTCCAGGCTTAACCTCAGCTTAATTAGCGTAATTAGCTAAAACGCTTGTCAGAACTACACTTAGCGCCACAGGAAGGCAAGGCCATGGGGCGATGGCTTGTGTCGTTCTGAATTTTAAGATCTCACAAGTAGAATATACAACTTGAATTAACCTGTTTGTTGCCAGAGGAGGCCACAAGGTATGGGCCCAATGTAGACTTCTGTGGCAATCAGTAGCACATAATGAGCCGGTGAAGGGTATTGAGAAGTGCGTAAGATTTAGAAAAGACTGGCCAAGAAATGCGTCAGTGATAATCTCACATAGGAGCCATGTTTTTAGCAATTGTTTCTGCATCCTAGATGTATTGCTTAAATGTAGAAACTATTGCATACTCATCTTATAAAAAAAGAAGAATCCTTTACAAAAAAAAAAAAAAAAACAACCCACACATTATCAAAGAACAAATAAATATAAAACAAAATGTAATTTCCCCATATTTGCCATGTGCCATCATATAGTGTCAGCATATTGTTACATGTTATTGTGGGAAATACATGCTATTTCTGACATTAGTTTGTTCTTTGATACAGTGTGTTTTTGTAATAAAGATGGGTGTGGAATAGTTGTTCTAGATTTTGGCTTGTGTATTGAGTACAGTAAAGGCCGTGCTATACTATATGCAAAAAGCTGAACATGGAGTGCTATAGAGGAGATGGACAGGTGGGAACAAAAATGTTTTAATATTAAATTATAAAATAATCGTATATTGGTTCCTCCCTACCCATTTCAAATATAGCCCTCATGCCCAGTTTTTGATATATACCAGAGTATTAGTTTAATCATATCCACTAAGGTACATTATTTGGTTCTATGCTATATGCCGCCTGATGTACAATTAGTGCTCATTTAATATAGTGTATGCACGCCTTCTATCACCTATATGAACTAAAGATACAGGAGCCATGATAAGACGACTTTGGACATAGCAATATTGATCCAGAATTATCATACACCTTGGGATAAGAATAGACTGCACTAGGTATCATTGTGGTATTTATACATATTGCACTATTCTGTTTTGTTTTTTCTTGCATTCCCCCCTTTTAACTCTCAAAGAAGGATTACCAAGCAATTTACACTTACGAGAAGTCGTACATAAAGCTTTCATTGTTCATGAGTAGATCATCAGTAGATCATCAGTCGATCTCTTTACACAGTGTATATTAACCCTTTCAGGACAAAAGCTTTTTTTGTTTTGGTTTTTATTCGATTGTTTGATTTATTTCTCACTTAGCGTACGGATATTGAATATACTATGCGTATATATACATACTATATATTGTTGTTTTTAAGGAAATGTATGACTTTCTTTTGATGCTATATGTATGCTTCTAATTCAAAATCAATATGTAAAATGGTCCTGTTTACATGTATTACCATCGTGTCGGGACCCCCGGTGTCTTTACAGGGTTAATCTCAGGGCTTTCCATTTTCATACCTTTAATAATATTCTTAGCAATAACCTGGGATCAAAGGATAACATGTGAACAGGTTCCAGCGGCTGTGTTGGGAAATGGTCTTTAAAGGACCGGTTAACACATTTAACTGAATGCATAGGGCCAGAGATCCCATTATAAAAATGTAATTATGGGAACACAGCTGTCGTGAGTCTTTGCTCCTTTAGGAGACACTGCTTTTAATAACTAGAGAGTGGACAGTTCACGTGGAAAGTTCACGTGGACAGGTGCATTGCCATTTGTTAGTTTAATAGTTCTGTGTTGTATTGTTTCGCTTCTCTCTGGACTGAAGTTGCACTGGACACAAGAGGGTCAAATGATTACAAGTAAAGGATTTAAGAGAATATACAGACTGCATGGGACAGCGCTGCTCTCTGGACCAGGACTTCCGAGATCCCTACTGCTGGCTGCAAACATTACACAGAACACGATGGAAGATCCAAAAAAATAACCAGGCTGGTTCCTACATTTGTCTGTTTGGCTCCTAAAATCCACAAATATTTGTCGTGCCCGGCTAGGTTAGTGCACCACGAGTCAGATTACCGCTAATGTCCTGAATATCTAAGTAGATGTTGTGATGTCAGACAAGTCTTTTATGACTGGTGGAGACAAAGCGACAAAACCATCAGTGTCATCAGAGCAGTTTGACATACATAAATGGGGGCTGCCCCTCTCGATGTCAGTGACACTCAGACTGAGACATGTATCTGAACTGATGCTGTTATGTTATGAGTAACAGCTTGTGGCTGCAAGAGGCGAGGTGCCCCCACATATCTTACAACAGAGCCACATTGCCCCTACTTCCCTTTCCACTGGACCCATTACCCCCACATATCTTACAACAGTGCCACATTGCCCCTACTTCCCTTTCCACTGGACCCATTACCCCCACATATCTTACAACAGAGCCACATTGCCCCTACTTCCCTTTCCACTGGACCCATTACCCCCACATATCTTACAACAGTGCCACATTGCCCCTACTTCCCTTTCCACTGGACCCATTACCCCCACATATCTTACAACAGTGCCACATTGCCCCAACTTCCCTTTCCACTGGACCCATTAACCCCACGTCCCATTAACCCCACGTCTTACAACAGTGTCACATTGCTGACAGTTGTCCATTAATGTGGAATCAGCTTCTCTCTGTTGAACTCAGCTGTTCCGAGTGCTTGTAATGCAGGAAGGTGTGTTTTCAACCATGTCTGTGTGCTGTGATGTAACACAAGAGAGTGGGATAAGAAGGCTGCTCGGTGTATTTATATTTACACTGTGGATTGAACAGCCGTCTAACATTTACACCTACAGGAAGCTGAACTTGTCATTCAAAAGTTGCAAGAAAAAAAAAAAAAATACCTCACCTTCCAACCACTCCCGGCCTCCTTATAATATGGAAAATTATCACAGATCCATTGGTAAATCTCACTAAGAGTCATTTTCTTTTTTGGTGAACTGTTGATTGCAAAAGTAATGAGGCTGGCGTAGCTGTACGGGGGTTTTCCATCCTTGTGTTGCTGTACATCGTCCTGGTCCAGCGTGGTGTTTGGGTCCAGGATGGTGCTTTTCTTGGAGATGCTGGTTCCATGACTGTGCTGCACGGAATCCGAGTTCTGAATCGTGGATCTGACAGTGATGTTCGGCAACCAGTCCATAGAGGTCAGACTGCTCTCCAGTTCTGAAGTCATTGCGTGCGCGCGTTGGGATTTACACTTTCTTACTGTCCGTCCGGCAGGGGGAACAGAGGGCAGGAAGGGGAAACCAAAAATAAATAATAAAAAAAAAACACGTTTTCTTGAGTGGTCCTGGCCAATTTTAAGATTTCCAAAACCAAGGACGAGTAATGTCTAACCTGAAAAGAAATATAATGGTTTTTTTTATTGGTTTAATGACAAGGGGCAGAGCAGAAAATGTACGGATATTTATTCCAAAGATTGTATATGGTTAATGTAAGAATACGATAAAAGTGCCTGATTGATCCCTCTATGCTCCGTATACCCATCAGGCAGGGGACAAAATTTTAATTTAGATTTGAATGTTGATGACATCACCAGGTGGCTTGATATGCAAATTCCTTACTTTTTAATAGAGAAATGTTTCATTAGATATCCAGCCACAGACCCATTTAAAAAGACATTTTCCTCTTCTTTTAGCCATTTGCTTGCAATTCTAAGAATGTACGGATCACTTTTCAGAATTTTGTACATCCACAGAGACCCTTTAACAGAACACAATACTGCTTGTATTATAATCCCGAGTTCCCACTAGGGAAGAGTTAGAGATTATACTGAGGGGTCTTTTTTGTGCTAAACTAATGAACATAAACGTCATTTGCAGATGATGAAAGCATCCTCTCGGGCCACTTCACATCAGAGCTGCAGTCCGACATGTAAAATGCCGCTGTCCTAACTACAGACTACTCAGATTGTGACAGTCACACATGCACAGCAGGGCTGACGTAAAAAAACACTAAAACAAACCTAATGGTTCAATCAAAGTGACTTTTACGTGCATTTTGTTTTAGTTACACCCCTGCACATTCCATGGATTTATAAAGTATTTATTGTACATTTCCTCCCCTTCACCAAGGTCACTGACTGCAAACCAAAGCCACTTATTACAAGAATTCATCTACAAAAACATAAAATCAAAATATATTATTATTATTATTATTCCAGCTACTGTGCCAGGTTTAAAGTATTACTAAAACAGTGCTTTTCTCTTCTGAATTTAAAAACTGTGTGCCATTTAAAAACAGGAGAGGTATTGTTCACACTCAGTGCTGCCTCTCGGCTGAGGCAGGGCTGATCTAGCTGCAGGCAGGAGCTGGCAGTGGCCGTTTTAGATCCGTCTGTTGACTGTATAGATCATCAAGATGAGGAACCATAGGTGGGGGGGGGGGGGGGCTGCTCGTTATTTTAGTACAATAATTATAACAGACTCACCTTATATTTGAAGTCACAAACGTGTAGCTCGGTGCATGTAAACCCATCTGGACAGGAATTGAGCTGGCTATTAGAAAGGAGAAAACACAGTATAATCAACTCTGTATATATTTATTTGCAGCATCTGTATCTATTTGTCACTGTATTGCAGCACCGCATAGCTGAAGCCCCCTATAAATTGGCTATTTTAGGAATTTAAATACATTTGTGTTAGTGTATGATCTTTCCAGGCCAAGATATAAAACATTTTACTGCATTAGTACTATTAGAGAATTAGATCCTCCTGAGCTATACAGAGCAAAGATTCTAAACAACATGTCCGCCCCCTGATAGAGCTATACACAGCAAAGATTCTAAACAACATGTCCGCCCCCTATTAGAGCTATACACAGCAAAGATTCTAAACAACATGTCCGCCCCCTATTAGAACTATACACAGCAAAGATTCTAAACATGTCCACCCCCTATTAGAACTATACACAGCAAAGATTCTAAACATCATGTCTGCCCCTTGATAGAGCTATACACAGCAAATATTCTAAACAACATGTCTGCCCCTTGATAGAGCTATACAGAGCAAAGATTCTAAACAACATGTCCGCCCCTTGATAGAGCTATACACAGTAAAGATTCTAAACAACATGTCCACCCCCTGATAGCGCTATACAGAGCAAAGATTCTAAACAACATGTCTGCCCTATGATAGGGAGGGACGTGCGGTTTAGAATCTTTGCTCTGTATAGCTCTATCAGGGGGTAGACATGCTGTTTAGAATCTTTGCTCTGTATAGCTCTGATAGATCTATAAAGAGCAAAGATTCTCAACAACATGTCCGGCCACGGATAGAGCTATACAGAGCAAAGATTATAAACAACATGTCCACCCCCCTGATAGAGCTATACAGAGCAAAGGTTATAAACAACATGTCCACCCAATAAAGCTATAGAGAGTGAATCAAGCAGCGTAGTGTAATAAGATTGTTGTGCAATCACATGTGTCGTATAACAAGTTTGTGCAGCAGTTAGTAGATGGCATGCCCTATTTCAGATCAAAGTGATAAAACATGTTACAACAGAACAGTATTGGTAAAAGATAAATATAGAAGGATAACAGATCAGTTAGAATACAGCAAGAAACCTGCAGCAAGGGAGAGCAGACAGGGCGAGATAGCAGCAATCTTAGAGCTGAAATATCCACACGCCTTTAAAATGGGTCAATTAAAAGGGACAGTTACACCTAGCTCATTTTATGCATGCTGTACGTATATGAAAAACACTATTTTAACACAACTTACAGTTTTACATGTAAAGTAATTTCAGCGGGACCGCTAAATTCTGCAGCATTCCAATAAGGAGGGGCTTGTACCGAGAGGCAGGACTATTGCTATGGCAACATCAATACAATTATTCCACTATGTGCCGTTTTTAGGAGACAGAAAGAGTTGAGGGGGGAAATGATTACCCTGATACTTGTCATTATTTCACATGATGTAGTGCTTATTTACAAACCATTTTTCAGACTCTGTCCCTTTAAAGAACTTTTCCAAGTTCCACACAAAACATGCTATAGCTGACAATGTATTCTATTTCACCATGAAGGAATTGGGAGCCAGCAGCAGGGGTTTGGGGGGCCATGGGGTTGTCTGATTTCCCCTCTTATAAATATACAGTTTTCACTAGGCCAGTGGGGCAGCTGCAGGTGTAATGTGCGCAGTATGATGTATACAAGCCAGCATGGGCCTTCACATCACCTATGTAGTCTGATAGCATAACACCTAGCATGAAATGTGATCATGGTGTAATCACATCGGGTGCTTTCTAGTTAATCCGGCTGGGCTCGGTGCTTCTGAGAAACCTGACTCATCTGGAAATCTCACAGGATGCTGGGGGGGAGATCCAAGCTGGCTGGGCATCGAGGGAGTTGCAATCCAACAGCAGCAGCTATATTTAGAGATAATGTATGTATGAAAAAGGCAGAGGCTGCAGACTGAGACCAGATCTACCATGGGGAAGCACAAGGAAACTCTCCTGCCGAGTATATTGCAAGATCTCACTGTTTATCATTATTACATGACATTAAACACATTAAGCTGTATGACTGTCAGATCTGTTAATACACCTTCCAGTCTGGTTACACACTGGCATGCTCTTCCAGAGCCTAACACTGACGTTGGATAGAAATGTGTCTGTCTGAAATCATTTCACTCAATCTTCAATGAGCTCTATTTGTTCATCTTTAAATGCATGAAGTGGTGAACAGATAAAACATTCAGGATTCCCTGGATACTCAGCCAGCCAAGAACCTGCCAAGATAGGATTTGAGTATTGGGCATTCCAGCTACCTCTATAGCTGGCCTGTGGCTGATAGGCTCATGCAGTCTGGCATCATAGAAATTGCCCAGCATCTAAAGGGTTAATTGCCCTAGGATACTTCATCAGAGACAAAGCCCCCCTGTACAATAAACATTATACCTTGGCACTGCTCTAAATGATAATATTAATAATAATAAGAGCAATAAGACCGCATATCATTTCCGGCCAGGTGTACAGCTGTACATATGGCATCTTTCAGATACACAAAGTGGGTGGAGTTAAAGTAATATCTATTCATGTCAGTAGCATGAAAACAGAAGAAATTTAAAAAGAGGGGGGAGAGGATTATTTAATTCCCTAGTAAAAAAATAAAGTGGGGAAAAACATTGCTTGGAGCAGACATTTGTGTGCAGTAATTGTTGCTGGGAGAGGGTCATGGGAGTTTTAGTTCAACCACACAGCTGGAGTATAGCAGGTTGCCTACTCCTGCACTAAAGCAGTGCTGATTAAACCTTATTGCTATGGGCCATGGATGGGACAGGCCGAGCAGTGAGTTTATAGGCAGGGGAGGGGAGGGGACAGGCCGAGCAGTGAGTTTATAGGCAGGGGAGGGGAGGGGACAGGCCGAGCAGTGAGTTTATAGGCAGGGGAGGGGAGGGGACAGGCCGAGCAGTGAGTTTATAGGCAGGGGAGGGGAGGGGACAGGCCGAGCAGTGAGTTTATAGGCAGGGGAGGGGAGGGGACAGGCCGAGCAGTGAGTTTATAGGCAGGGGAGGGGAGGGGACAGGCCGAGCAGTGAGTTTATAGGCAGGGGAGGGGAGGGGACAGGCCGAGCAGTGAGTTTATAGGCAGGGGAGGGGACAGGCCGAGCAGTGAGTTTATAGGCAGGTTAGGGTACAGGCCGAGCAGTGAGTTTATAGGCAGGGGAGGGGACAGGCCGAGCAGTGAGTTTATAGGCAGGTTAGGGGACAGGCCGAGCAGTGAGTTTATAGGCCGGGGAGGGGACAGGCCGAGCAGTGAGTTTATAGGCAGGTTAGGGGACAGGCCGAGCAGTGAGTTTATAGGCAGGGGAGGGGACAGGCCGAGCAGTGAGTTTATAGGCAAGTTAGGGGACAGGCCGAGCAGTGAGTTTATAGGCCGGGGAGGGGACAGGCCGAGCAGTGAGTTTATAGGCAGGTTAGGGGACAGGCCAAGCATAGGCCGGGGAAGAGCACTGTCCAATGTGAATCCTCATTACGTTGTAGGTAACAGGTCAGCTTTAATTGACTTGTGACTCACAAGTGCTCTAGAAGTGGTAGGGCAGGGTGACGGGTTTACTGCCAGTAAAGTGACCTACAAAATCTGTATCTCAGTCTACAAAAGTGACCCAGATCACAGTTCAAAGACCATATTTTCCTAAGATAGGAAGAAGTCTGTCACAGCCTGTGCATGGTATACACCACGAGGGGTTAAAATGCTTTATCAGCACAATCCTCTCAATTACTGCAAAACTGAATTGCCCCGACAAGCACACTGCAAAAATATACAGGTCAGCAACATCCGGTATAAACCTTCCACTGGCATGAAAAAGAGACGCTGCAGAGGCAGCCAGACTGTGCACTGGGGTGGGCATCACAGATTTCCCTTTCTTTCTATATACTCTGTTACTCTGTTACAGTGGCCTTTGGATATGATGTCATATCTTGGTGCCGTCAGTCTGTGATGGAGAGAAGCATGAAAACAAATCAGCAGCGTGAAGAGATCTGTGCCACCGGAGGCACAGACCTTTCTTAAAGTAAACCAGTCATCCAAGTATAATGCACCTGGGCCAGTGCTAGCCACAACTAGCCATATTGGCCTAGAAACAGTTTCTCCCCAGAAACCCTTAACAGCCTGCATTGACGCCAACTTTTACATTCTGTCTAGTCGCCACATTGGCTGAGGTTTATTTATCTACTCGATTTAGTCTAGATTTGTGGGGCAGAGATTCCTTCACATACCCCAATAGAGTGAATCTTTTGCTGGAAATAAATCATGTGAAAGTGTGGTTTGCAGCAATGTGTTATAAATGATGATCAGCCTTACACAGGACATTCAAAACAGATGACAGACTAACGAGGTGCGAGAAGTTACCTACACCAACGAACACAAAGAAATACACATTTTATTCATTAGATCACAAAGTAAAGTAATGTATTCCAGCCAGAGGGGCGTGTGAAATACACCTGTCATCCAGAAAGGATTTGCCAGTATTTTAAACTAGAGGTTTTGTGCATGAGGGGCTTCATTCATGAATGAGGGAACACAAGGTAACTGCAAACTACAGGCCAAATAACAGCTTGAAATATAGCTGGATGGGAGAATTGTTCCAACTCTGCTACTTTGCTCTTACGTTTGCAATTCTCTCTTTCAAAAAAACCCGTGTGTCTTACTCATGTGTGGATGAAACGATTCCCCAATGGGAAGGACTATAACAAGGTGCTGGAAGATATAGGGGCAGATAATCACTTGCACCATTTGTATGGTCTGTTGCAGAGCTAGAACCAGGATGGATATTTTAGATATATCTCATATCCACTGTAAAAGGTTTCATTTTTAAGTATGGTCAGCCATTTTTTTTTCATGGATGTCCTGTCATTATTACTGCAGAGCTCCACGAATATTTGCCATCTTCAGGAGCCAACCTGGTTATTTTTAGGAGCCAACCTGGTTATTTTTAGGAGCCAGGAAAAATGGTGCTTCCATTTAGTTCTGAGTAAAACTCAAAGCAGCAAAGAGCTACATTTTAGAAGCCAAACCTAACAGTTTGGGAGCCTGTAGTGTATGTTTTAGTAGCCAGTAAATGAGAGTGCCATAGAGTTTAACATAAAACAATCAGAATGAGTTAGGAGCCAGCAGAAGGGCTTGAGGAGCAATGGCCCCCTGGCTCCTGAGATTTTCCAAGCAATGTATTACTATGAGCACTATGAAGCCTCTGCCAGTCAGATATGTAAATCACCAAGGCCTGGGACAGAGCCAAGGCCAGTGGAAATCCACAAGCAGGCCGAAATTCTGTACAACCCAGTGGCACATCAGATTCAAGGTCCATGTTCTGGTCAGGACTATAAACAAATGCTAAACTCCTGGGTTCCCATCTCTCTGCACGATTAATAAGTGTGGCGAATCAATGAAGCCAGATTGGTAGGGTTTATGGAAATGATAAAATGTGACATTATTTCTAGTGAATTATTTGAAATCACTTTCACACATCACACCATGATTCACAGCAGATAGCAATTTAACTTAAGATTAGAGTTACATGCCACAGTCTGCGTCACAAATCGGAAACGACTGTTCCGAAACAAACGTGGCCAGCGGCCAAACTTTGGTTCCACAGCAAGAGTTTAAGGTCTTCTTGTAAGAGTCCACACAGAATGGGAACCAAGAGTTGGCAAACTTTTTGTTTTAGAATTTAGGAGCCAAACTTGATTTTTAAAGCCAAGAAGGTAATAAGAGTATTTTTGCCGTGACCTAACCAGAGATCTCCAAATGCTGGTTAAACCACGAGACAGATACTGTTCCGATTGAAACCACAAGAATGGTCTGCTTTTCTACATTGTAACAAAAAGAACAAGTTAACTTTATACTCGGTATTGAAACACAATCTAAACAGTGTTAACTTTTATATAGACACAAAACCTAAGATACAACGTAACCAAATGATGGGGACGATGATTTAATAATAAGATATATGCTCAGATATGGCCATGGAAAAGGCTGGAAACACATAAAATCTTTTACCGGTATTTCTAAAATCAGAGAAGCGGATGCCGTAGCTTATTAAAAATAAAGAACTTTACTGTCCCTTTTTTTTTTTTTATGTTTTGGAAAGAAGGGGTGCACCTTGGGGCATGTATCCCAAATTAAAAATGTTGCTGCATAACATGGGAGGGAGTTTAACAACATTTTTAACAAATGTTTGTAGACTTTAGAAGCCAAACAGCTCAATTCAGGAGCCAGCCTCGTAGAGTTTAGGAGACGAGGAAAGGGTACTTGAAAAGGTTAGGACACAGCAGTTCGATTTTTAGGAGCAGAGGGGCACGCATGTACAGTTCTGCCATTTGATGCACAACCAAATTCTACTTCTGTTTGGCAGTTGGATGGCTTTAAAGACATCAACTAGTAAAACATTTAAGGAAAAATTAGGATATGAATATAAAGCACAGAGACTCCAGGAAGGAGATGGCAGACCCATTACTTGCACCTTCAGAAGATTTTACTCTGAAGTTTGGCCGGAAATAAAAATACTTGCTAAAAATATTTTTAATATATATTTGCTATCAGACCTATGTTCCCTGCTGGCTCCTGTTTAACTTCCAAAATCTACGACTATGTGTCAAGCCCCAGGTATAGCGTACTGATGTAAAAAGAGGGAGGAGCCACAAACTATTCCCCCAACATGTCAGATGCTTCCCGGGGCATGAATTAAACCATAAAAACATTCAGGGCATGCGTTCTCTGCCATTTGTGCTGAGCAGAAGGCCTTTAAATATCTCGGTGCCAAATACCATTCCGTTCTATGTATTAGTAAAGAAAGACTGCTAAAGTTTAAAAATCACTGAAAAACTACAGCAAAGAGAAAAATTCACAGATTGAAAGGCAGCGAAAGAGGTTTACACAGCGGTTGGTACATATTAGCGACACGGTCCCAGGCTCCTCTCTGCCTCGGGCTGGCAATAGATGGCAATTTAAATGACTCTTTATCGTAGAGATCGGCATGATGTCGTTGGCAGCACGGAATACAGAAGGAGTAAAACAAAAAAGCCTTTTAAAACTGGCAAGTGAAATGGCCTGCAGGAGGAACGGGCTATGCGGATTAAGAAGAGGGCTTTTCAGACCAAGCAGGAGAGATCAATGCAAGGCTGTAATTAAAAAAAAAAAAAGACTGCTATCCCTCACTGCAAATTAGCTGCTACAAAGCACGTTCCAATAATTAATGTTTACAGTACAGAGCGAACAGAAACAACAGGTTTGGCAGCAGATAAATTAATCCTTTTGCCAGTAAAATTTTCTTTTTAATATCATTAGACTGTACACACTGCAGGTGGCTCGATATGCAAATTAACTACTTTTCTAATTAGCATACTGGGCCACAGGTGATGCCATAGACAGGAGTCATAACATATGTAAAATACATTTCTCCTAACTGATGTGTTCGCTTGCAAACAGTATATAGGTTTTGTTCATGCTTCAGTCATAGTATAAACCATGATTAGAACCCAGAGTCATTCAACCCAGGGATTGACAAATCGCAGGAGCCAGAGTGCCACGGCTCCTAAATTTCCTACGGCTGGCTACTAACTTCTGTGATCGTCCTGACTAGAATTGTGGAAATACCATTTACTGGATCCTAAAACAAATCCAATGGCGGCTGTGCTGCCTCTGCATAGGGCTGTGCGCGCTGCCTCTGCATAGGGCTGTGCGCGCTGCCTCTGCATAGGGCTGTGCGCGCTGCCTCTGCATAGGGCTGTGCGCGCTGCCTCTGTATAGGGCTCTGCGCGCTGCCTCTGCATAGGGCTCTGCGCGCTGCCTCTGCATAGGGCTCTGCGCGCTGCCTCTGCATAGGGCTGTGCGCGCTGCCTCTGCATAGGGCTCTGCGCGCTGCCTCTGCATAGGGCTCTGCGCGCTGCCTCTGCATAGGGCTGTGCGCGCTGCCTCTGCATAGGGCTCTGCGCGCTGTATAGGGCTGTGCTGCCTCTGCATAGGACTGTGCGCGCTGTATAGGGCTGTGCTGCCTCTGCATAGGACTGTGCGCGCTGTATAGGGCTGTGCTGCCTCTGCATAGGACTGTGCGCGCTGTGCTGCCTCTGCATAGGGCTGTGCTGCCTCTGCATAGGGCTGTGCTGCCTCTGCATAGGGCTGTGCCGCCTCTGCATAGGGCCGTGCCGCCTCTCTAGCGCCGTGCCGCCTCTCTCTAGCGCCGTGCCGCCTCTCTATAACTCCGTGCCGCCTCTCTCTAGCGCCGTGCCGCCTCTCTCTAGCGCCGTGCCGCCTCTCTCTAGCGCCGTGCCGCCTCTCTCTAGCGCTGTGCGTGTCGTACGCAGTCTGATGAGGGATATTGATGTGAGGAATGGGCGGGCCCCGCACAGCGGCCTGTCCTGTGGGTGACACGGGGGCCCCAGCAGGGCCTCTCCTCCTGCCAGTCAGTCAGTGACAGGGCCCCAGCCCGGCGCACTCTCCCCCCGGCTCCCCCGCCCACCCCACGGTCCAGGCCTACCCCAGCCTGGCGGGCCCGGGGCTCAGAGTGCCGAGTCCCCGCTCGGTGTGAGGGGAAGGAAGGGGCTTCTGACCTGATCTGCTGCTCCGTGCGGTCCCGACGTGTCGGCCAGGAGAGGAACAACTGCAGAGCTGCGGGCGCACTACAACTCCCGGGATGCCTTGCGACGACGGGGAGGACAGCAAGCGTTCAAACTGGGGAAACTTTATTGTACGTTACAGAAACAGCAGGCTGTCTGTATGGCAGTAATGTGACCTTTGGCATTATAGGTAGCACTGTCCTCGGTGCTCAGCAATGACTAACCTCTGGCACTCCGGTTATTATAGCCTTCATTGTCCTTGGTGCTCAGTAATGACTAACCTCTGGCACTCCAGTTATTATAGCCTTCATTGTCCTTGGTGCTCAGTAATGACTAACCTCTGGCACTCCAGTTATTATAGACTGCATTGTCCTTGGTGCTCAGTAATGACTAACCTCTGGCACTCCAGTTATTATAGACTGCATTGTCCTTGGTGCTCAGTAATGACTAACCTCTGGCACTCCAGTTATTATAGACTGCATTGTCCTTGGTGCTCAGTAATGACTAACCTCTGGCACTCCAGTTATTATAGACTGCATTGTCCTTGGTGCTCAGTAATGACTAACCTCTGGCACTCCAGTTATTATAGACTGCATTGTCCTTGGTGCTCAGTAATGACTAACCTCTGGCACTCCAGTTATTATAGACTGCATTGTCCTTGGTGCTCAGTAATGACTAACCTCTGGCACTCCAGTTATTATAGACTGCATTGTCCTTGGTGCTCAGTAATGACTAACCTCTGGCACTCCAGTTATTATAGACTGCATTGTCCTTGGTGCTCAGTAATGACTAACCTCTGGCACTCCAGTTATTATAGACTGCATTGTCCTTGGTGCTCAGTAATGACTAACCTCTGGCACTCCAGTTATTATAGCCTTCATTGTCCTCGGTGCTCAGTAATGACTAACCTCTGGCACTCCAGTTATTATAGCCTTCATTGTCCTCGGTGCTCAGTAATGACTAACCTCTGGCACTCCAGTTATTATAGCCTTCATTGTCCTCGGTGCTCAGTAATGACTAACCTCTGGCACTCCAGTTATTATAGCCTGCATTGTCCTCGGTGCTCAGAAATGACTAACCTCTGGCACTCCAGTTATTATAGCCTGCATTTTCCTCGGTGCTCAGCAATGACTAACCTCTGGCACTCCAGTTATTATAGACTGCATTGTCCTTGGTGCTCAGTAATGACTAACCTCTGGCACTCCAGTTATTATAGACTGCATTGTCCTCGGTGCTCAGTAATGACTAACCTCTGGCACTCCAGTTATTATAGCCTTCATGGTCCTCGGTGCTCAGTAATGACTAACCTCTGGCACTCCAGTTATTATAGCCTGCATTGTCCTCGGTGCTCAGTAATGACTAACCTTTGGCACTCCATTTATTATAGCCTGCATTGTCCTTGGTGCTCAGTAATTAACCTCTGTCACTCTCGTTATTATAGACTGCATTTTCCTTGGTGCTCAGTAATGACTAACCTCTGGCACTCCAGTTATTATAGATTGCATTTTCCTTGGTGCTCAGTAATTAACCTCTGGCACTCCAGTTATTATAGACTGCAGTGTCCTTGATGCTCAGTAATGACTAACCTTTGGCACTCCAGTTATTATAGACTGCATTGTCCTTGATGCTCAGTAATGACTAACCTCTGGCACTCCAGTTATTATAGATTGCATTTCCTTGGTGCTCAGTAATTAACCTCTGGCACTCCAGTTATTATAGACTGCATTGTCCTTGATGCTCAGTAATGACTAACCTTTGGCACTCCAGTTATTATAGACTGCATTTTCCTTGGTGCTCATTAATTAACCTCTGGCACTCCAGTTATTATAGACTGCATTGTCCTTGATGCTCAGTAATGACTAACCTCTGGCACTCCAGTTATTATAGTCTGCATTTTCCTTGGTGCTCAGTAATGACTAACCTCTGGCACTCCAGTTATTATAGACTGCATTGTCCTTGGTGCTGCCCACATGGCTGAGCGTGGTGGGAGATATAGTCCACGGAAGATGGGATTACCTAGCATGGACAAAGCCTTTTTCATGCCTACACATCCTGTGCATGATGGCTGAGCGTCATGGGAGTCGCAGTCCACAGCTACTGGGAAGCATTGGGACATTATTGTTTTACTCTCAGGACATGAAGGGGTTAAGGAAATTCTTTTACTGTATCATATTATCACACATGATTCTTGTAGCGTTAAATAGAACCCAGAAGGAAAGCCTGGGTACCAACTCATGAGCATCCCTCCCATCAGCGCTCCCTGATTGGCCAATCCACCGTCTCAAGACTGACATCCTCGCAAGGCGATTGGCCGCGCTGCCTCCCAGGCTCCTGATGGAAGCATCATTGTTAGAATAACCTGTTCATTTCCATGGATGAAGCCCCGGGTCTTCCTCTGACACTGCAAGGTAACAGGACCACCTAACTGCAAGCTCTGCAGCCCGAGGATTAAAGCTGCTAAGTGAAATGCTAACAGCACCTGACTGATAAACAGGACAGGCTGAGCCAATACACAGCAGGGCTAAATGTTCTTGGTATTTATTTATTTATTAATGTATTTGTTCATCCCCCCCCCCCCCCCCCCCCCCCAAACGCCTTGAAATCAATCTAGATTGGAGGTGGATTTGCAGAGGTTCCACCCATATTGATTACATTAGGGGATTACACACTGTATGGTTGGAAGTGAGTAGAAATCATTAGAAATTCCCATTTATGCCTCATCTCCCCAGGCTGTTGGGTCTATGGTTTCTTACAGATGATTTATTATTATTATTATTCTTATTATAAGGCACATGCTCAGCCTTGTGAAGTGTCTGACCTTGGTTTGCTTTTGGCCTTATATTTGCATCTGCTTCTTGTAGTTTCATCTTCTTTACAATGGGCTCCAAGCTGTGGCTTCTCACAGACAGACATATCCTGGAGGATCACCCTCAGATGCGGATCCTGGAAGCTCTGAAGGAGCGCTGCAGGGACCAGGAGCTGGACTTTACTTTGGTTCTAATGGATCAGATAGCCATCACTGTCATAGATGGCCAATTGGGTAAGATTTGTGGGGTTATTTATTTATTAGGAAGTGTGATGCAAATTATTATAACAAAAATATATATATATATCAACTGAAATTCCCCCTACCAAAAAAAAAACAGTACCAAGCAGAAATGGAAAATAGATTAGGAACAAGCAAACCTTTGCACAAGTCATATCTGCAGAATCTCTATTTACACACAGATATCTCTCCCTAACAAACACACACTTGTCCAGGTTGTGGTGGAGATTTGGTGGGCCTTGGCTGCTGCAGAACCTCTTGGATAGTAGTGTTGTTAATCTTTGAGCTTCTTTTTTTTTTATTGGGCTTTCATTTGTAAAAAGTATACAAAAAATGACAGTAACCTCACGGTGGGTGTGGATGTGGTTGCACACCCATCAGATCTATTACCTGTGTGCTAAGCTATCAACTTCATCTTGTTGTGATTCTTTGTTCTTTGTATTTTGTAAAAAAAAAAAAAAAAACAACAACAAAAAACAATTTCTTTATAACTGTTTTTAAATGTGCTTTTTTTGCCGTGAAGCCTTAGAAGATTTACTTGTCACAGATCCAGGAAATTGTGTGATATTTTGCAATCCATTTAGAAAGGATGATTATTCTTACGCGGTTACACTATTGTATGTTTTTTGTGTTGTGTTTTGGGTAACTACAAAGAATACTCTGCTCATTATAATTAGGGATATTAACTGACTATAGTTGACAACAACCCCTATTATTCTAGGCCAAGCAATACCTGACTGATGAGAGTTGATATTATGATTCCCTTTCTTTGTAATCAATTTAATTATAGTTGGTTTTCATTTATCACCGAGGTCAGAAATCTGTCGAGAGGCAAAATTAAGGCAAAAATAGCAGCTTTTGACGTATAACGGAATGGGAGATTTTTCCAACTCGGCTACTTTGGCCTTAAGTTTCAAAATTCTCTTCTCCATTCCCTGCCATTCTCCGAATAAAGCCTTAAATACATACTGCAACCCAGGCTGGGTAACTTCTGATCAGAAGAGTCCTTGATAATTCTTACACAGAGATTCAAATGAAGGAAATCCCTGGGGATCCAAAGGATGCTCTGAGGATGCATTAGGGACAAGTCCGGAAGATCGGAGTCATATTTGCTGACTATGGGATTTATTCATGAAAGAGAGAATTGTAGAGAAACTTAAGGCCAAAGTATACGAGTAGGAAAACTTCTCAAATTCAGCTGGATGGGAGAACATTTCCCACTTTTGCCTTAAGTTTGAAATTCCCTTCTCAGTTGCCTACAATTCTCTCTTTCATGAATGACGCTTTCTGGAGCTCTCTGTGTATAGGTATATGCACTATACATTCAGCTGGATGGGAGAGTATAGGTATGTGCACTATACATTCAGCTGGATGGGAGAGTATAGGTATGTGCACTATACATTCAGCTGGATTGGAGATTATAGGTATATGCACTATACATTCAGCTGGATGGGAGAGTATAGGTATGTGCACTATACATTCAGCTGGATGGGAGAGTATAGGTATGTGCACTATACATTCAGATGGATGGGAGAGTATAGGTATGTGCACTATACATTCAGCTGGATGGGAGAGTATAGGTATATGCACTATACATTCAGCTGGATGGGAGAGTATAGGTATATGCACTATACATTCAGCTGGATGGGAGAGTATAGGTATATGCACTATACATTCAGCTGGATGGGAGAGTATAGGTATATGCACTATACATTCAGCTGGATGGGAGAGTATAGGTATATGCACTATACATTCAGCTGGATGGGAGAGTATAGGTATGTGCACTATACATTCAGCTGGATGGGAGAGTATAGGTATATGCACTATACATTCAGCTGGATGGGAGAGTATAGGTATGTGCACTATACATTCAGCTGGATGGGAGAGTATAGGTATGTGCACTATACATTCAGCTGGATTGGAGATTATAGGTATATGCACTATACATTCAGCTGGATGGGAGAGTATAGGTATGTGCACTATACATTCAGCTGGATGGGAGAGTATAGGTATATGCACTATACATTCAGCTGGATGGGAGAGTATAGGTATGTGCACTATACATTCAGCTGGATGGGAGAGTATAGGTATGTGCACTATACATTCAGCTGGATGGGAGAGTATAGGTATGTGCACTATACATTCAGCTGGATGGGAGAGTATAGGTATATGCACTATACATTCAGCTGGATAAGAGAGTATAGGTATGTGCACTATACATTCAGCTGGATGGGAGAGTATAGGTATATGCACTATACATTCAGCTGGATGGGAGAGTATAGGTATATGCACTATACATTCAGCTGGATGGGAGAGTATAGGTATATGCACTATACATTCAGCTGGATGGGAGAGTATAGGTATATGCACTATACATTCAGCTGGATGGGAGAGTATAGGTATATGCACTATACATTCAGCTGGATTGGAGAGTATAGGTATATGCACTATACATTCAGCTGGATGGAAGAGTATAGGTATGTGCACTATACATTCAGCTGGATGGGAGAGTATAGGTATGTGCACTATACATTCAGCTGGATGGGAGAGTATAGGTATGTGCACTATACATTCAGCTGGATGGGAGAGTATAGGTATGTGCACTATACATTCAGCTGGATGGGAGAGTATAGGTATGTGCACTATACATTCAGCTGGATGGGAGAGTATAGGTATATGCACTATACATTCAGCTGGATGGGAGAGTATAGGTATATGCACTATACATTCAGCTGGATGGGAGAGTATAGGTATATGCACTATACATTCAGCTGGATGGGAGAGTATAGGCATGTGCACTATACATTCAGCTGGATGGGAGAGTATAGGCATGTGCACTATACATTCAGCTGGATGGGAGAGTATAGGTATGTGCACTATACATTCAGATGGATGGGAGAGTATAGGTATGTGCACTATACATTCAGCTGGATGGGAGAGTATAGGTATGTGCACTATACATTCAGCTGCATGGGAGAGTATAGGTATGTGCACTATACATTCAGCTGGATGGGAGAGTATAGGTATGTGCACTATACATTCAGCTGGATGGGAGAGTATAGGTATATGCACTATACATTCAGCTGGATGGGAGATTATAGGTATATGCACTATACATTCAGCTGGATGGGAGATTATAGGTATATGCACTATACATTCAGCTGGATGGGAGATTATAGGTATATGCACTATACATTCAGCTGGATGGGAGAGTATAGGTATGTGCACTATACATTCACCTGGATGGGAGATTATAGGTATATGCACTATACATTCAGCTGTCACTTTCCATCCGTTAGATATTTATTTTACTGTTGCCTTTGCTTTTCACAGACAGATAATCATTCACTAATGCTTTGAAGCAGTGTTTAAAGGTTCAGCCTTCTGGGGATTGAGAGGTAATGGATGCTGCAGTGTAATGTTATTGTTCAATAATGGTCTTTCATACTTTTTAGGGTTTCACCCTAATCTCAGTGTTAAAGGGCAGTTCCAAAGGATTGCATTGTTTTAACTAGGCAGAAGGTGACTCCCATTTTAAACAGGCAGCAGGTCACTTCCATTTTAAACAGGCAGAAGGTGACTTACATTTTAAACAGGTAGAAGGCTGTTAAGAACTTTTTCCTCTCTTAGTCTCTATAGAAGCAAATATAAGGGGTCTGCTATTTGACCTCCTCGCTCTGTCTTTTATCTGTGTCAATCACCCCAAACACAACCAATATCTTCACCGACTGGTGGTGCGTTAGCTCTGTGACATGTCAGCCTGGAAGTCTAACCTAGATTTTAAAAGAAATTGAAATTGCTTTTGGCTGGTCCTGTCATGTAATAGCCAGTCTAATCAGGCAGAAGTGGGCTTCTGTTTGAGTAAAAGGACCTAGGGGTGTTTGGAAAGTTGAGCTGGCTTCCAAGCATTTTACATGTACAAACATTGATATGATACAATACTTCACGGAGTTCATTAATCCCCTCATTATAGATCTGATGCATATTTAAAGGAAGCCTTTAATGAGACTGATTAGCCACATAATTACTTTTATATTAATATGCCACACTTCTTTTCTTTCCCACGGCTGGCCATCCGACTCCCCTGCCCTCCCCCCTCCCCTTAATCAATACTGTGAGTTTTATTACTGTGGAGCTCTGTGATACACTATATGGCAGCGCCCACTCAGAGCTCCGCTATACAGAGGAGCCCTAGTGAGGGGAACTTGGCATGTGGAGTTTGGCCTCCAGACTGATAGACATAACATGTGTCGGCAGATAAGAACCATTCGGCCCATCTAGTCTGCCCAATATAAATAGAATCTGAAAGATAGAGTTTTTTGCTGATTAAAAGGACCATGTGGTCAGCCTGGTGCCACAGCAGAGACACGAATATTATCCTTCAAGGGAACTTGTCCTTCCAGCTAGACCTCATGGAACATTTGGTACAGACTGGCTGATAACCTATCTCTTGTCAGTCAGCGTTCTCACCTCTTCACAGGCTGGAGATGGATGTTCTGCTCAGTAACTGTACAGTCAGCAGAGTCTGTGTGGAACGGAGAGAAAGCCATGAAATATGTGTAACATTAAAAAATAACAATGTTTCCTTGTAGATTAAACTGTCAGCAAAAAGTAAATTGCAAGAGATTGGATCAAGTGTTTGGCATTTTAAAGAGAAATTATTTAACGAAAGAATAGGTCTACTAGAGAGCGGACATGTAATAGAGCTATACAGAGCAAAGATTCTAAACAACATGTCCGCCCCCTGATAGAGCTATACAGAGCAAAGATTCTAAACAGCATGTCCATCCCCTGATAGAACTATACAGAGCAAAGATTCTAAACAACATGTCCGCCCCCCTGATAGAGCTGAACAGAGCAAAGATTCTAAACAACATGTCCGCCCCCTGATAGAGCTATACAGAGCAAAGATTCTAAACAACATGTCCGCCCCCTGATAGAGCTATACAGCTCAAAGATTCTAAACAACATGTCCGCCCCCTGATAGAACTATACAGAGCAAAGATTCTAAACAACATGTCCGCCCCCTGATAGAGCTGTACAGAGCAAAGATTCTAAACAACATGTCCGCCCCCTGATAGAGCTATACAGAGCAAAGATTCTAAACAACATGTCCGCCCCCTGATAGAGCTATACAGAGCAAAGATTCTAAACAACATGTCCGCCCCCTGATAGAACTATACAGAGCAAAGATTCTAAACAACACGTCCGCCCCCCTGATAGAGCTGAACAGAGCAAAGATTCTAGACAACATGTCCGCCCCCTGATAGAGCTATACAGAGCAAAGATTCTAAACAACATGTCCATCCCCTGATAGAACTATACAGAGCAAAGATTCTAAACAACATGTCCGCCCCCCTGATAGAGCTGAACAGAGCAAAGATTCTAAACAACATGTCCGCCCCCTGATAGAGCTATACAGAGCAAAGATTCTAAACAACATGTCCGCCCCCTGATAGAGCTATACAGCTCAAAGATTCTAAACAACATGTCCGCCCCCTGATAGAACTATACAGAGCAAAGATTCTAAACAACATGTCCGCCCCCTGATAGAGCTGTACAGAGCAAAGATTCTAAACAACATGTCCGCCCCCTGATAGAGCTATACAGAGCAAAGATTCTAAACAACATGTCCGCCCCCTGATAGAGCTATACAGAGCAAAGATTCTAAACAACATGTCCGCCCCCTGATAGAACTATACAGAGCAAAGATTCTAAACAACATGTCCGCCCCCTGATAGAGCTGAACAGAGCAAAGATTCTAAACAACATGTCCGCCCCCTGATAGAGCTATACAGAGCAAAGATTCTAAACAACATGTCCGCCCCCTGATAGAGCTATACAGCGCAAAGATTCTAAACAACATGTCCGCCCCCTGATAGAACTATACAGAGCAAAGATTCTAAACAACATGTCCGCCCCCTGATAGAGCTGTACAGAGCAAAGATTCTAAACAAAATGTCCGCCCCCTGATAGAGCTATATAGAGCAAAGATTCTAAACAACATGTCCGCCCCCTGATAGAGCTATACAGAGCAAAGATTCTAAACAACATGTCCGCCCCCTGATAGAACTATACAGAGCAAAGATTCTAAACAACATGTCCGGCCCCTGATAGAGCTATACAGAGCAACGATTCTAAACAACATGTCCGCCCCCTGATAGAACTATACAGAGCAAAGATTCTAAACACCATGTCCGCCCCTGATAGAGCTATACAGAGCAAAGATTCTAAACAACATGTCCGCCCCCCTAAAAGAGCTGAACAGAGCAAAGATTCAAAACAACATGTCCGCCACTGATAGAGCTATATGGAGCAAAGATTCTAAACAACATGTCCGCCCCTGATAGATAGATACAGAACAAAGATTCTAAACAACATTTGCGCCTCTGATAGACATATACAGAGAAAAGATTCTAAACAACATGTCCGCCCCATCATAGAGCCATACAGAGCAAAGATTCTAAACAAGATGTCCGTCCCCTGATAGAGCTGAACAGAGCAAAGATTCTAAACCTCATGTCCGCCATGTATTCAGACCTGGATAGTATTCACAGACTTTGACTGGTGTGGGGGTTGAACCCCTTGTATTGGGGATAGTAAGTGGCAGTATTACTCCTTCTCTTACACATTTTTTTAAAATGATAGCGGCTGTATCAGCAGAATAAAATGTTAGTAAAAATCGACCGTGTATAATATATTCTGCATCACTGCTCTTTATGGTATATATGGATACTGCGTAGCTGTGCATACATAGTCAGTTATATATTGATATACATCTTGGTGTAGCGGACAGCTGTAATGCATTCATAATTAGAGATTGCCTGGGCTTTCACCAAAGCAATCCAATGTGTTTGACATTACCTTAGTGTGAGATGCAAAGTGCCACTGAGAGGCCTGGAGCCTTATATATTCTTTACTGCGCCATATAAGACATCATACGTTTTGTCCGTCAGCAGTTCAGACATATTCACCATGAAATAACTGTGCTTATAAAACTGTCTATACATTTTATTAATTACTTTTACATTCAACATATGGCATTAAATAAAACATCGCCAACTAATCTGTCATAGTTTCTTGGGCACAATGGGTGTCTGGCAATGAGTAGAGTTGAGTAGTTTCCTTTCTACTGCAACCAAGCTGAAAAGATCACTCTGACTTGAATGTGACCTACATTTTGTAAGCATATCAAAGTTAAATAATTGTATAATATATTAAGAATTGAGTATCTGTACACTAAATATGTTTCATTTACTTCCAAATATCAGGTCTGCACCCTCAACTGTCCGACCCACTGAGCTATACATGCATTATATGTACATACATATATTACACAGGAGCCTGTACAGAGCAGACATATAATAATACCAGGTGAATGATAACTATACTTGCAGTGTGTGCATACATATATTACACAGGAGTCTGTACAGAGCAGACATGTAATAATACCAGGTGAATGATAACTATACTTGCAGTGTGTGCATACATATATTACACAGGAGTCTGTACAGAGCAGACATGTAATAATACCAGGTGAATGATAACTATACTTGCAATGTGTGCATACATATATTACACAGGAGTCTGTACAGAGCAGACATATAATAATACCAGGTGAATGATAACTATACTTGCAATGTGTGCATACATATATTACACAGGAGTCTGTACAGAGCAGACATATAATAATACCAGGTGAATGATAACTATACTTGCAGTGTGTGCATACATATATTACACAGGATCCTGTACAGAGCACACATATAATAATACCAGGTGAATGATAACTATACTTGCAGTGTGTGCATACATATATTACACAGGAGTCTGTACAGAGCAGACATGTAATAATACCAGGTGAATGATAACTATACTTGCAATGTGTGCATACATATATTACACAGGAGTCTGTACAGAGCAGACATATAATAATACCAGATGAATGATAACTATACTTGCAGTGTGTGCATACATATATTACACAGGAGCCTGTACAGAGCAGACATATAATAATACCAGGTGAATGATAACTATACTTGCAATGTGTGCATACATATATTACACAGGAGTCTGTACAGAGCAGACATATAATAATACCAGGTGAATGATAACTATACTTGCAATGTGTGCATACATATATTACACAGGAGTCTGTACAGAGCAGACATATAATAATACCAGGTGAATGATAACTATACTTGCAATGTGTGCATACATATATTACACAGGAGTCTGTACAGAGCAGACATATAATAATACCAGGTGAATGATAACTATACTTGCAGTGTGTGCATACATATATTACACAGGAGTCTTTGCAGGGCAGACATATAATAATACCAGGTGAATGATAACTATACTTGCTGTGTGTGCATGCATATATTACACTGGAGCCTGTACAGAGCACACATATAATAATACCAGGTGAATGATAACTATACTTGCAATGTGTGCATACATATATTACACAGGAGTCTGTACAGAGCAGACATATAATAATACCAGGTGAATGATAACTAAACATGCAATGTGTGCATACATATATTACACAGGAGCCTGTACAGAGCAGACATATAATAATACCAGGTGAATGATAACTAAACATGCAATGCGTGCATACATATATTACATAGGAGTCTGTACAGAGCAGACATATAATAATACCAGGTGAATGATAACTATACTTGCAATGTGTGCATACATATATTACACAGGAGTCTGTACAGAGCAGACATATAATACCAGGTGAATGATAACTATACTTGCTATGTGTGCATCATATATTACACAGGAGTCTGTACAGAACAGATATATAATAATACCAGGTGAATTATAACTATACTTGCAATGTGTGCATACATATATTACACAGGAGTCTGTACAGAGCAGACATATAATAATACCAGGTGAATGATAACTAAACATGCAATGTGTGCATACATATATTACACAGGAGCCTGTACAGAGCAGACATATAATAATACCAGGTGAATGATAACTAAACATGCAATGCGTGCATACATATATTACATAGGAGTCTGTACAGAGCAGACATATAATAATACCAGGTGAATGATAACTATACTTGCAGTGTGTGCATACATATATTACACAGGAGCCTGTACAGAGCAGACATATAATACCAGGTGAATGATAACTATACTTGCAGTGTGTGCATACATATATTACACAGGAGTCTTTGCAGGGCAGACATATAATAATACCAGGTGAATGATAACTATACTTGCAATGTGTGCATACATATATTACACAGGAGTCTGTACAGAGCAGACATATAATAATACCAGGTGAATGATAACTATACTTGCAGTGTGTGCATACATATATTACACAGGAGTCTTTGCAGGGCAGACATATAATAATACCAGGTGAATGATAACTATCCTTGCAGTGTGTACATACATATATTACACAGGAGCCTGTACAGAGCAGACATATAATAATACCAGGTGAATGATAACAATACTTGCATCTGTATTTTCTTCAGTATTGGTTTTGTTATTCCCCTAAGAGTAACTTTGTCATCCACTTAACACATTCGGTAAGTGAGGGCTTCTTTTACCTTATGTGTATTGAGGTAATACTTGGGGGGGTTACACAGAGCACATTACCGAGTATTGAATTCTAGTTCATGACATCATCACTTTTATTCTGGCTTTTCGGAGTCTGAATGGTAAAAATACTTTTTTCATTGATGGAACAGATACGTTTTAAGCTTCATTTTGAATTTGTGGGGTAGGGTGTTTTTCACAAAAGCTTATTTTTAGATGATTATGAGTCATAGGTGAAGTTTGATTTTGTTGAAACTCAGACTAGAAATAGAATAGAGAGGTGACAAAATAAAGATTTCCTGTAAGGGCATGTGAGAACTAGAGGAATCTATCTTTTACTGATCTGATGTTTCTCATTGAACCCAACCTTTAAAGGACCAACTGTAGCAAAAATGAAATTCTGTTTAATTGAAAGATTGGATCAAGTGTGGACATTTTATATAGAAATGCTTTAATGAAAGAATACAAATAAAGTACCTTATTGAGCCATCTTTACCCCATATAGCTCTACCAGGAGGCAGACATTTTGTTTAGAATCTTTGGTCAGATCTTTCTTCATCTGAACCACGGTGAGTGAAGATCTGACCCAAGATTCTAAACAACATGTCTGCCCCCTGAGAGAACTATATGGAGTAAAGATTCTAACCAACATGTCTGCCCCCTGAGAGGACTATATGGAGTAAAGATTCTAACCAACATGTCTGCCCCCTGAGAGAGCTATATGGAGTAAAGATTCTAACCAACACGTCTGCCCCTGAGAGAACGATATGGAGTAAAGATTCTAACCAACATGTCTGCCACCTGAGAGAGCTATATAGAAACATAGAAAAATAGAATGTGTCGGGCAGTCCATCTAGTCTGCCCAATTTTATAAATACTTTCATTAGATCCTGGCCTTATCTTATATCTAGGATAGTCTTATACCTATCCCACGCATGCTTGAACTCCTTCACTGTATTAACCTCTACCACTTCTACTGGAAGACTATTCCATGCATCCACTACCCTCTCAGTAAAGTAATACTTTCATTAGTCCCTGGCCTTATCTTATATCTAGGATAGCCTTATACCTATCCCATGCATGCTTAAACCCCTTCACTGTATTAACCTCTACCACTTCTACTGGAAGACTATTCCATACATCCACTACCCTCTCAGTAAAGTAATCCTTTCATTAGTCCCTGGCCTTATCTTATATCTAGGATAGCCTTATACCTATCCCATGCATGCTTAAACTGCTTCACTGTATTACCCTCTACCACTTCTACTGGAAGACTATTCCATGCATCCACTACCCTCTCAGTAAAGTAATACTTTCATTAGTCCCTGACCTTATCTTATATCTAGGATAGCCTTATACCTATCCCATGCGTGCTTAAACTCCTTCACTGTATTAACCTCTACCGCTTCTACTGGAAGACTATTCCATACATCCACTACCCAATACTTACTGATATTACTTTTTTTTTTTTTCATTTCTCATTCTTTATTGAAATAATTATTTGTTTCTTTTCTTTACACTTTATCAGAATCAAATATATCTGATATTACTTTTAAATCTTCGCTAATTTAAAACTATGTCCTCTAGTTGTAGACATGGAGTAAATAATTCTGTCATTAAATAATTTCTTTATAAATCATCTACACTGATACAATCTTTTAATTAAACATGTTATTTATTTATTTTGCTACAGTTGTTCTTTGAAGGATAACTTTCATGTAAAATTGCTTTTTTCCAGATTACGTTGTATAAATATGTGGTAGTGCTTTTAATGCTAATACTATACAACTCACTCAATCTTTTAAAAGATATCTTCATGATTTACATTGCATGTAAAGAGCCATTTTGTCTCGAAGACCCAACTCATTTCACCCATAACATCAACACTGTTTGAGGATTCGGAAAGTGGCCATGACCCCTAAAAAAACGCAACATTCATTTGCAAATTATAACAACCTAATTATAAGTTATACGTTAATTACCATTGTCCATAAGGAAAGAGTTTTGTTTGTTGCAAGTGTTTGACTAGTTACTGTTAATCTGTCAGCCAGTCAAAGGGAAAAGTGATTCTCTTCAATGGGGGTCATGTACTAAACAAGGGCAGTGGGAAAAAAAAGTAGGTAAAACATGAGTAAGGAGCAATTTGCGACTATTTATAATAGCGCTTTTTATAAATGCGTTTTTTTCCCCCTGATTTTTGCCTCTTCTGTCTATTTCTATTTAGCGTGCATTTTTCTGGTTGTGCTAATTAATTGCGATTGTATTTGCGCGCGCGAAAGAGTTTTATGCGAATAAAAAAATATAATAATTTTTTGTGTAAAATAATTCTTATTTGTGTTTCAAAATTACACGAGCGCCATCAAAAGAGGTAGAAAAATATTCACAAACTTGCCGGTTTTTATTTGCAATTTGTTCGTATGTACGATTGGAGTGTTAAATGTTTCAATAGGAGCAAAGAGCAAAAACATTTTTGCACATAAAATATATTTGTGTTTTTTTTAGTACACGCCCTTCAGTGTGTCTTCATTCACAGATTGTGCAGATCGAATGAATATCTCACTCTCCTTGTTTCTAGGCTTGCAAATTAATCAGAAGATTGTGACTGCTTACCCTGAGGTAATATTAGTTCGGGTGCCAACCCCAACAGTGCAGTCTGACAGCGGGATTACGGTCCTGAGACATCTGGAGAAACTTGGCTGCCGATTAGTGAACCGACCACAAGCCATTTTAAACTGTATTAATAAGTTCTGGACCTTTCAGGAGCTGGCAGGCCATGGGATACCTCTACCTGATACTTTCTCCTATGGTGAGTGGAAAAAAAACCAAAATAATATTTCATCCAAAAACATGTTGTTGTGTTCCTTCCCTACCTGTGTGACCTCACCTTGAAATAGGACGTGCCACTCTTCCAGAGTCACTTCAGCCAAGTTTTATCAGGCAGAATTCTATTTCTGCCTGATCAAAACACCTTTTAAAAGTGATATCTTTTAATTTGGAAGTCAGTCTGATGTATCGGGTTCCTGGGCTCTCTGATTGAGAGACCCATGGGGTCAATAATAAACGCGGAAATAAATAAAGGCTTTTAACAGAGGCCTTTGAAGGCCAGTAAGTAAACAATTTTTTTTACAAAACCTAACTTTAAAAAAAAAAAAAAAGTATGAAGCAACCGATATTAAGGTGATGAAGTGACTTAAGGATCCCAATGATCACACACTTCCAGAATCATAGTGACAGTGATCTTGCGTGACCTTCTGTGTTGTCGTCGAATACTTAGTGCTGGCCAATTCCTGGGGAATCAATAATATACATTTTATAAGCGCACACAGCTTTTTCCGGATCTGCTGAGAATTTCTGTTTCCCTGTGAATTATGGAGAATTGTTGTAGAGATACGTCCTGTAACCCGGACACCTGGCTGTTTTATTCCTTCTTCGATCCTCTAAGTGCACTTTGCATTTAGCAACGTAATCACATTATCAACAGAATTGTTAAAATATTCTTGTCTTTCGTTTCTGTTTTCTTGGAAGGCGGCCACGATGAGTTTTCCAAAATGATCGATGCAGTAGAGCCCCTCGGATACCCCCTGGTTGTGAAAAATACTCGAGGACATCAAGGTATTTAATGTCACATTATTTAATGGATGGGATTTATAACACTCACTTGCTTTAAATATATTTAGGGATTTTAAAAGGGGTCTCCAAAAAAAAAAAAACCAGTACACCAGCACTTCAAGAGAGACTAAACCCTGTTAAATAAGTTTTATTCAGGCAGAAGCTCGGTTCTGCCTGAATAAAACATTGCTAATGGAAGTCTAAAATTAGACTTCCCAGCTGCCATTTCCTGGAGTTTCACCTCTTTGACATGACGTGCTAATAGAAGATACTGATATCCTTCAAAGCTATTGCTTGTGTGAGATCCATGTACAACCCCCACAAATAACAGAGAGAGCTGGTTGCAGAAGCACCTTTAAGAAGGGAGTTTTAAACAGGCAGAAGTGGCTTTCTGCCTGATAAAAACAGTTTTTTTAGGCTTTGGTCAAAAATAAAAACCAGAATCATGATGAAATGATCTGGAAAATAAAAAGTTGAGCTGTTAAAAAATATAAAAGTTTATTTTCCTGTTTATATTATACCTTTCCTTTTCTTTTGTCATTTCATATTAATACCCAGTGATACATACTGGTGGGTGCATAGGGTAAAGTAAGTGAAAATATAATATAAATACATTGTGAATTATGCAGATTTTCTACCCTTCCTTTTTCCCCATTTTTGTAGGTAAAGCTGTATTTCTGGCTAGAGATAAACACCACTTATTAGACATATCGCATTTAATGCGCCACGAATCCCCCTACCTGTTCCAGAAGTACGTAAAGGCAGCTCACGGGAAGGATATTCGCGTGGTGGTTGTCGGGGGGCGAATGATTGGCTCCATGTTACGCTGTTCTACCGATGGCAGGATGCAGAGTAACTGCTGTTTAGGTAATCAGCCAACACATCTCAAACTATATAAAAACAATATATAAACTATATATGTAAACAATGTGTGTCTTAGTTACAAAGTACAGTTATGTATCTTGGTTTTGTGCTGCCCTGGGCAGACAAAATTCAGGCACCCCTCCTCCCACGTTGCACACCCACGACATGCCCCATCACCCATGTTTCAAACCCACGACATGCCCCATCACCCACACTGCACACACATTAAATGCCCAATCACCCCATTACATGCCCACATTGCACACCACTAAATGCCCCATCACCCCCATTACATGCCACCATCACCCTCATTACATACCCCCACTACATCCATTACATGCCCCCACCACCCTGATTAATTGGAAGGAGCTAAAGTTTGCTGAACGGTGGGGGAGGGAGCGAAAATGTTTTAATCATCAGAAGTGTGCTTTAACACCCTCTGGCAAAGTGCCGCCCCTGGCAAAGTGCCGCCCTAGGCGAGTGCCTTGTGGAAGATACACTACTGAGAAAGTACACTTTGCAGTGTGCAGTGCTCGCTGGATTTGCAACCTAAATACCTTAAATATAAAACAAAACAATGCTTACACTACTGGGGCTATTCCCTAAATGGTGAGTTACAGGTGAGATGAGGTGAGGTGAGGCAAACTCACCAGGTTTGTCCCTGCACAATGTGTAGCTAAATTGGTGCGATGAAATGTCTGTTGCAACTCATCTTTTAGTAATTAGCCCCCTGTGAATGAAGAGAACAAAAATAGATGCAAAATTATCTGCACCTTGTGTTGGCAGAATTGCAGCAAATGGATAAAATAAGAGAGAAATGTGTATTAAACGTGTCTGTGGTGTCTGTGGTGTCTGTGGTGTCGGTGGTGTCGGTGGTGTCGGTGGTGTCTGTGGTGTCTGTGTCTCCTGTTTATGACATCATGTGTGGCCTGATATGCAAATTAACTACCTTCCAATGGGAAGGTGCATATCAACCCACAGTCTGATGTCATAAGCAGGAGACTCCACAGACACAAGGAAAACATATATTTCCGATCTGATTTATTTATTAGGTAACATTCTGGCCTCGTTTATGAAGAAATCCGCTAGTATCTGGCTGTCCGTCAGTTTATGAGACCAGGGGCTCATGGGGTATGATTATCTCTGGTCCCAGAAAGCCCACAAAATGAAAGCACTGGTAAATATAGAGTAGTAAAGATTTTCAAAGTGACTTTATTTATATTTCTACCCTCTGGGCTTTCGTTATGTCAAATACCCTCTTTCCAACGACACCAGGTTGGATTTTATCGTTGTGCTTTAAGAGATTCTGATCTCTCTATTGACTCTTTCCTTTTTAATGTGTTACTATTTAATGGATCCTATTGATTCTCTTACAGGAGGTGTGGGTGCCAACTGGACTCTCAGCGAGCAAGGCAAACTGCTAGCTCTGCAAGTCTCTTCTATTCTCAATGTGGATGTCTGTGGTATTGACCTTCTGATGCAAGAGGATGGGTCTTGTGTGGTTTGTGAAGCTAATGCTAATGTTGGCTTTACTGAATTTGACAAGTCTTGTAAATTAGATCTGGGCGGCATTATTGCAGATTTTGCTTTATCTCTACTCCCCAGCAAGTTATCTAAGGAGATGCCTCTGCTATCAGCAGGCTCCAGATCCCAGGATGCTGATGAGACAAACCTCCAAGCCTCTGCCAGTATTACCGCCGCGGGTGATGGATTGAGCTGTAATAATGGCGTCTCTGACGTGGAAGAAGATATCAGGGATTGTACAAATATGCCAAATACATGTACCCCGGCACTGCCTGATTGCACCTGCACCCCTAGCCAGTAAACTAGCTTTTATTTAATCATGGGAATTAATGCAATTTGAAATCGCCACGTCCCACTCAGCTAAAGTCACTTCCACAGGATTGGCCTCTTTAATTGCTGAATGACCATAAAAATACTGCTTCCTTAAAACGAAATTCTGGGGCAAAGTTCTAAAAGTGATGTAATCAGCAGGAACATTCTATTGGTTTCCATGGTGAAATCAGCAGGAACATTCTATTGGTTCCCCTGGTGATATCAGCAGGAACATTCTATTGGTTTCCATGGTGATATCAGCAGGAACATTCCATTAGTTTCCATGGTGATATCAGCAGGAACATTCCATTTGTTTCCATGGTGATATCAGCAGGAACACTCTATTGGTTCCCATGGTGATATCAGCAGGAACATTCTATTGGTTTCCATGGTGATATCAGCAGGAACATTCTATTGGTTCCCATGGTGATATCAGCAGGAACATTCCATTAGTTTCCATGGTGATATCAGCAGGAACATTCCATTAGTTTCCATGGTGATATCAGCAGGAACATTCCATTTGTTTCCATGGTGATATCAGCAGGAACATTCCATTAGTTTCCATGGTGATATCAGCAGGAACATTCCATTGGTTTACATGGAAACTGCACCACTTTTAAAACTTTATCCCAGAAGAGATGTGTATATATAACTCCCAATGTTCAATACAGATTCCAGTGTTTTTTGTTGGTAATTATTGGTGGGATACAGGATAATAAGGGACACTAGTGACTGGAAAAGGTGCTTTAGTATATAAAAAAAAAGTGGATTATGTTCTAACGAACCAATTATGCATTTAAACTGCTGGGCTTGGTATTCAGCCATAGATCCAAGCATGGGATCACTGGAATATAATGATCTGCTGACAGTGACTATAGCTCTATCTTTGTTTGAGAAGTTGTTCTCTCTCTCACATGTGTGGTTAACGCAGTATAGATTGCTCTGAATGTTCAAGGGACTTATGTTTATACTAGGACTGTAAAGAATACAAATAACATGACAAATAATCCATACATAGTGTTTGCAAAATAATGCATGGAAATGAATGAACTAAGGGAAATAATGGGATTTATTCAGTGACCTGACTTAATATATTTCATGTCATTAAATCCCATTCACAGCAATAGAAAAATGTGAGTTAAAAACCAGAGATAAATGGTATTTTAGGTCAGTGAACCAGGTCCCAAATGATTTAAATGTCCTCCTGTCTATGACAATACCACAGACACATTTAAAACATATATCTCCCTTATTTTGTGCATTTGCTGCATTTCTGCTGACACAATGTATAGATCATTTTTCATCATATATTATTTGTTACATTCATGGGATAAGTCATGTTTAGGTCGAGTCCCTTTATACAGAAGGGGTGTGTATAACATAAAACTAACAGTATCTAAATGGCAGAACTGAAGCAATGTATGACATTTTATGCTTCTAATGATCTGTGTTGCAAATTTGACACATTTTTGATAAATTTATGCCACATGATTTTTTTTGCATATATTTTTTCACAATACAAATATCTACTCTACAAGGATCTGTCCTAACCATTTGATAAAGGATTGGAAATTACACCTAGTCTTTACATAAATCAATTTAGAACAGTATCACCTATATATAAATGTATGGAATTCACACATTAATATACAGTATTCTTTAAACTGGACTATAGTAAGTATAACTGTAATCAAAAGGACTCATAAAAACATAATTTACAGTGTGAATGTAGAGAATACAAAATAATGAAAATTGGCTTGTACTTTGTCTTAGCAAATGTGTTCTAAATGAATCTGTGATGTGTCGCCTATTAATGACATCATCTGTGGCTTGCTATGCAGATGAGCCACCTAATGGGAAAATGTGTAACTTGCATGTCAGCAAAAAACACAGTGATGTCATAAACAAGTGACACTATAAACTGTATCACCTAAACATTGTGTTAACTGTGCCTGTAGAGGATAGAAAATGATTGCAAATGATCTATACATTGTATTATTGCAGTAGCAAAATTGCAAGTAAATGCCTAAATTAGTAGAAAATGTGCTTTATATGTGTCTGTGGCAGTCTCCTGCTTATGACATCACCTGTGGCACGGAATGCAAATTACACATTTCCCATTGAAAACCAGTTCATTTGCATATCAGGTCACAGGTGATGTCATAGGCAGGGACTCCACAGACACATTTAAACCACATCTCTCTCCTAATTTAGGCTTTAACTTGCAATTTTGCTAATATAATGTCTAGATCAATTTCAGTCATTCTGTATTTTCTACATACAATGTTTAGGTGATACAGTTCCTGTTAGGAGTCCCTTTAACATGTCAACATGTCATAGTTTGGCTTAGCTATGCTCTATGCAAATATGCCAGTTCTGTCTAACTTTCCATAGCTGGGGGTCTCAGCTCAATGAGATCCTAGTAATGATTTATCATGACAACAACCTATTTGTAACAGTATTTTTTTTTTTTTTTATGGGTGGGTTGTGGCAGGTTACTAATCCGGCCCTGTAAATAACCCACATTTTAACAATCGTTGTGTGAATTTAATAGATTTTTTTGTAAGGAGATAAATAGGCTTGTTGCTGGCAAACCTACACAGTATGTGAAAATGTATACTATTTGCCTGAGGATTAAAAGGGAACCTATACCTTTAATAGTATTATTCTCCCATATCATGTTTTTCACCCCATTAGATGATTCCACACATTCACAATCATTAAAGCACGTGGTCTTTATAAAGTTGGCCGTTGTCACAGTGGGTGGTAAAGGAGTGCTGAGTATATTTAGTTTTGGTTATTTGGGATTGTGTGGGATCTCGGAGCCCCCGGAATATGATATTATAATGAGATCTTCATTTGCGAGTTCCTTGGTGTCACTCCACAAGCCCGGTATCCATTTCTTTTCTCATTTTGCACATTTGTTTTGTAATGTTTTTGCACAAATGATAACTATATTTTATGCAATAACTTGTGTGGCTGGGTAATATGAGATAATATGGGAAGGTGCTAATTTCCGAATGAGTTAGATTATTTTGCTCTTATCCTTTATGTGCCAAAATCTAACAAATCCAGTGTTACAAACAGTAGCTTCTGTGTAGTGATAAAAAAGCACAGCAGCGATAACCTGCTTACATCAAGGGCGGACATTTTGGCTTTCTTAAAAAGACATTACAGCGTAATGGGGGGAAAATGCAGTATTACTGGCATTATTATTGAAGATATATGTTCATACCCACAGAAAGAAACCTAACCCTGGAATGGATGAAGCTAACATATTTCCAAACATATTTCCAACTTGGCTACTTTGACCTTAAAGGGACAGTCTAGTCCCCAAACTCACTCTGGTGCAAGATGAAGATCACTGTTTGTATAGTGCACAGGCTTTTTTTCCAGTGTGATTTGATGCAGGCATTCAGCATAAATCACAGTTTTAATATTTGACCTGAGCCCTCACCAGGGATTACTCTGCATGTTTACTGCAGGTGCTGCAGCACTGATTATATAGACACTGAGAATATAAAGTTTTTCTTTTTTTAATTTAGTGACTTCCTGTGCTGCTGAAATACAATGCATTGTGTGGAATATAAGGGACCTGGCTCTTGTACACTGTAGTATCTCTTAACAGTGCAACACATTGGCTGATGACATCACTAGAGAGACAGGAAATTACATTCATTTTAATGAGATAATTATCATTGGTTTCCGCAGCAAAATAAGGAAATTGACTTTTACTCAGCTAGTGTGGGAAGGTCTGGTTTCTTGCAAACTGCTGTAATTTCACAAATTCATCTAGCTGTAAGTATTTTACATTTTAAGCAATGCAAAATGTAAAAATGCATTTTAAAGTACTCTGAAAGCACATTAATATGCATTAATATTTGGAAGATTAATTTTGGGCACCAGACAGTTTCTTTAAGTTTGAATTTCCCTTGTCAATTCCCTCCTTCATGAAAAAACTTTTCTTGTGAAAAGTAACATCCCCAGGATGCACCTGAAACTGAAATAATATCTGCTCAGATACTTTGTTATTATTAAGATATGTATGACATTGTAGCAGCAGGCATATCATATACCGGTATTTATTAAACTAAATGAGTAACTAATGACTCTTTTCTGTCCCATGTGTAAGTTTTCGCGAGCGAGCGAGGTGAGAGGGGGCTCTCTAGGATAATGTGTCATTTGGATTAAAGAAAGTGATAGAAAAAAACATGATTTGTTACAACCTGTGAAAATGTTACAAATTTTACCAGTTAATATAATACCAAACAAATTAATTTAGTTAAACAATATGTTCCTTTGGGGTAGCACTAGCAGCAGTGCAGAAACACGCATGTACCTTCAATGATGATATGTACATGGAAGCTGCAATATGATTATTAACACGCATCCTTGGTAATCTTTGTGAAATCTCATGGGATAACATAATACTGTGTACATGTGGGACGTGTACTGTACATATGGAAATGCCCATTCTATATGTATACAATCATTACAAACATTGCCAGGTACTCTTTGTCATTGTCACATCTTGCAGGGTATTTAGATTATACATTTTAATTTCCATGAAACGCTGGGGTAGGTAATCTGTATCATTTTAGCTAAATGGTGAGTTACAGGTGAGATGACTCACCTGTTAGTGAATAGCCCCCAGTGAGACGGAATGTTCATCTCACCTGTAACTCACCTGTTAGTGAATAGCCCCCAGTGAGACGGAATGTTCATCTCACCTGTAACTCACCTGTTAATGAATAGCCCCCAGTGAGACGGAATGTTCATCTCACCTGTAACTCACCTGTTAGTGAATAGCCCCCAGTGAGACGGAATGTTCATCTCACCTGTAACTCACCTGTTAGTGAATAGCTCCCAGTGAGACGGAATGGTCATCTCACCTGTAACTCACCTGTTAGTGAATAGCCCCCAGTGAGACGGAATGTTCATCTCACCTGTAACTCACCTGTTAGTGAATAGCCCCAATGTCTACAGATACCATATTATGTTTACAAAGTACCAATGTGTGTACTAATTCAATAGGGGTTTCATGTGGTCAGTGCTGCAAATGACCAGACTGCTTTATAACAAATCAAGACTCTCTGGTGAAAATTACATTTTTTCACCCTGGTCAATGATAATGTTCATTATGAATAATAATAATATTAGTAATAACAAAATAGTACAAATTGTAGTTTGCTATGCAACTTTGTAGATTTAGCATGAAGCACGGCCCCACACGGCCCCACTGTGGTATAGGTGTCTAGATAATACACAATGGGTGCTATTCAATAAAAGATGAGATGACCTTTTCCTCTCACCAGTTTATCTACACATTGCACAGGGACCAGGTGAGCTTCCCCCCACTTAGCAAACTCACCAGGTTTGTCCTGCACAATTTGTAGCTAAACTGGTGAGAGGAAATATCCATCTCATCTCACCTTTTAATGAATAGCTCCTCATGAGACTTACTAATGCCATAAACACACACTGAAACATTACGATCTGTATTAAAGGAACCCTACCATGATACGTATTATTATGCTTTAACTTGAAGCAGAGTTTCAATTATAGTATAATGGTTTTTACAGCAACAAAACTATCTCATTTTATATCACTGTAACTTTTTAAAAAAGTTATATTAAAAAAAAAATCTAATCTGTTTTATCCTGCTGAAAACTCGAGCAGGATCTTTTGGCTTTCATTTAGCTGAGGTTTTATACAGATGTCAGTGAGTCAGACGTGTGAGCTGGGTCGTCTTGTTCACTCAGTGTATTATCAAAAAATAAGATATTGGTGATTAAACCAGTGAAATCACTATTTTTAGCAGATATACAGGGTATTGGATGTTTGTTTATAATTTGATTAAATGTGACATATATAGGTAGCTCACTGCATAGTATTTTGCAATAGGTTAGACTGTGTTTAAATTAAAATAAATTAATAAAACCAATCATACTGGCTTCACAGAAAACCTGAGTGAATCATTAGCCAAAATAACAAGTAACCAGGTATATAAACGTCTCCCCTTTAATGGTTGTGCCATTGGAAAATGGAAATACAGACACTGTGAAAATGGTATGCACAAAAAAAAAATTATACATATGTATATCTGTGTATTATTGTATACATACATACATGTACATACATATATGCGTGTGTATATATATATATATATATATATATATATATATATATCTACACTTGTCATGTTGAAGCCTTATATCACACCTGAGATGTAATATTCCATTGTGTGTAATGTATGTAAACAGCATGTATAGATCTATAGATATTAAACGATACTGTAGTAATATTGTAAAGTGTGATATTTGCCTGTAATAATCACATTCACATGTAAATAATTCTACACTAACAAGGAATGTAAAAGATGCATTATATATTGTTATTTATTGTATAGACCTGTTAGTGATTTTTGAAGAAAACTTTTTTTTTGGAGGGGTTGGGGGGGATGGAATAATAACTGTCGATGTTAATTCACGATATAACTGAGACACCAAAAGACAGTTTGTTTGTTTGTTTTTTGCTTTAAAAATGTTGACAAATTTTACTTTCTTAATAAACTTGCTGGTACAAGATGAGATTGTAGTTAGTGGGTTTTTTTATTATTATATATGTTATAATACAATATACGATTGTCGATCTTAAAAAAACAACAACAAAAAAACGCAATTGTAAATGGACCATTGCCTTGAGATCCAAACCAGGGACTCTAAAAAGACCAGACAATTTGGGAAAAGGGGTAACACAGGATGCAAATTAATAAATGGCAACATTACACATTATAAGAAAATACTTTTCACATCCAGTCACTTATTGAATGTAGCAGAGGTCCTTATGTAGTAGAAATCTTTAGTTCAATCAGCTTTATTAATGTTGAAATGTTCTCGGAGGGATAGTCCTTTGGGAGATGTTGGCTGGTATGGGATAATTTCATTCCCAGTTCACGAGCCTGACAGAAAAACACGGCAGGTTATTTCAAATACGAAGAGGAGCTTAATGTACTAAGTCACCCAGTGATGAGTCTCTGACTAAACAAAGGTTTTCTAGTTAGTGTGGTATTTAAGTGGACTGGACTTGTCATGGTCACACATGCAGTAAACCTCAACTTGCACCAAAGTGACTTTGGTGCCTAGACTGTCCCTTTTATATAGTGGGTTGGGCAGTGCTGGAGACTGCGTTAGAATAAAGAATGCCTTTCAGTTACTGCCATATACCATGCACATAAGCATTGGGAATTTGAAAAATGGCGTTTCTCATATATTAAAGAGCCACTGTGTCTCTTTTTTATTTATCCATCGTATCTCTTTCTATACTGCTTGGACGCAAACAGCGGTGATAGCTTGTGTTCCACGGAGGTCAAAGTGCACTTCCTGGAAGTTGACATGCAAGCACCATTGCTGTGAACGGACATGCCTAGGGTTGCCACCCAGCCGGTATTAATTCAAGTCAATGTTAACTCCATGGAAGCATCCTTAGCCATGTCTGGGTACACCATGGACTCTACTAGGTGGCACAACCCCCCCGAGGTCATCCAGCACAGTGCGGCATGGACAGTACATACCTTTTGTAGGTTCATGGTGAGGAAGTACAGCATAGTGAGCGCATGCAGGATCCTCACTAAGTTCACCGGGTCTTTCCTAGGAGCCTGCTCTCTAATATCCCAAATAGCACTGAGGATCTGAAAAGCTTCTGCCTCCTGGTTTTCATCTGGGGTAAAATAATCAATAATAAGTAAGAGACTGATAATCAATTACACTCACACAGATACACACACACTTACATACACACATACATACACTCACACAGATACACACACACTTACATACACACATACATACACTCACACAGATACACACACATACACTCACACAGATACACACACATACACACATACACTCACACACATACACATACATACACACACACACACACACACACACACACACATACACATATACACTCACACACACACATATACACTCACACACACATACACACATACATACACACATACACACACATACATACACACACACACATACACTCACACACATACATACACACACACACACATACATACACACACATGTACACATACACACACATCTACATACACACACATATACTTACATACACACACACACATATACATACATACATACACACACACACACACACACACACACACATAAATACATACATACACATATATATACACTCACACATACATATACACACAACACATACACACACATGCACACAAACAAGAACCAAACACAACACACGAGGAAATTTGACTAATTGCAGTGTCCAGTCATGTGCTAGATGTGAGCATGTATTTCACATGTCTGGTACCTAGACTATCCTGATCAGAGTCATCAAACCATCCAGGGTCATTTCTCAGAGATCCCCTTGTCTGCCCATCGACTAGTTGACTCAGATGAGCATGCCAAATATCAGTCACCTGAAAAACAGTTAATACAAACTCTGTAACAAGCCTGACATATCTGGTCATATTCAGCTACTGTCAAAGAACAATGTGTATTATTATAAAATCCACAAACTGAACTGTGCAATGTCCCCACAGCCGTGTGACGTGTTCATTCTCCTGAACATGTTATCTCTGAATTCAGGTACTCACACTTTAATGTTACAAAGATAATTCTCCAAAATCCACAATGTAAAACCCAGATACAGAGGCTATAAACAGCAGATCACAGACTCGTTACCTGTGAATACAGAGGCTATAAACAGCAGATCACAGACTCGTTACCTGTGAATACAGAGGCTATAAACAGCAGATCACAGACTCGTTACCTGTGAATACAGAGGATATAAACAGCAGATCACAGGCTCGTTACCTGTGAATACAGAGGATATAAACAGCAGATCACAGACTCGTTACCTGTGAATACAGAGGCTATAAACAGCAGATCACAGACTCGTTACCTGTGAATACAGAGGCTATAAACAGCAGATCACAGACTCGTTACCTGTGAATACAGAGGCTATAAACAGCAGATCACAGACTCGTTACCTGTGAATACAGAGGCTATAAACAGCAGATCACAGACTCGTTACCTGTGAATACAGAGGCTATAAACAGCAGATCACAGACTCGTTACCTGTGAATACAGAGGCTATAAACAACAGATCACAGACTCGTTACCTGTGAATACAGAGGCTATAAACAGCAGATCACAGACTCGTTACCTGTGAATACAGAGGCTATAAACATCAGATCACAGACTCGTTACCTGTGAATACAGAGGCTATAAACAGCAGATCACAGACTCGTTACCTGTGAATACAGAGGCTATAAACAGCAGATCACAGACTCGTTACCTGTGAATACAGAGGCTATAAACAGCAGATCACAGACTCGTTACCTGTGAATACAGAGGCTATAAACAGCAGATCACAGACTCGTTACCTGTGAATACAGAGGCTATAAACAGCAGATCACAGACTCGTTACCTGTGAATACAGAGGCTATAAACAGCAGATCACAGACTCGTTACCTGTGAATACAGAGGCTATAAACAGCAGATCACAGACTCGTTACCTGTGAATACAGAGGCTATAAACAGCAGATCACAGACTCGTTACCTGTGAATACAGAGAATCTGCAACGTCCATCTTATTCTGTCTGAAGAAGATATTTGCCATGTGGAAGTATGCCCCAGCCGTATGAATTGTATCCGTTCCAGACACCATACTGGCAAAATAAACCTGAAAATGGGGAAATAATATTACTTATTAATATATATATCAAATAAAAATACATATGATTAACCAGCCCTGAACATAGAAACCAGCCCAGCCCTGAACATAGGAGCCAGCCCTGAACATAGGAGCCAGCCCTGAACATAGAAACCAGTCCAGCCCTAAACATAGGAGCCAGCCCTGAACATAGAAACCAGTCCAGCCCTAAACATAGGAGCCAGCCCTGAACATAGGAGCCAGCCCTGAACATAGGAGCCAGCCCTAAACATAGGAGCCAGCCCTGCACATAGAAACCAGTCCAGCCCTGAACATAGGAGCCAGCCCTGAACATAGTATCCAGCCCTGAACATAGTATCCAGCCCTGAACATAGGAGCCAGCCCTGAACATAGGAGCCAGCCCTAAACATAGGAGCCAGCCCTGCACATAGGAGGCAGCCCTGAACATAGGAGCCAGCCCTGAACATAGTATCCAGCCCTGAACATAGGAGCCAGCCCTGAACATAGGAGCCAGCCCTGCACATAGGAGCCAGCCCTGAACATAGGAGCCAGCCCTGAACATAGGAGCCAGCCCTGAACATAGAAACCAGTCCAGCCCTAAACATAGGAGCCAGCCCTGAACATAGGAGCCAGCCCTAAACATAGGATCCAGCCCTGAACATAGGAGCCAGCCCTGAACATAGTATCCAGCCCTGAACATAGGAGCCAGCCCTGAACATAGGAGCCAGCCCTAAACATAGGAGCCAGCCCTGCACATAGAAACCAGTCCAGCCCTGAACATAGGAGCCAGCCCTGAACATAGTATCCAGCCCCGAACATAGGAGCCAGCCCTAAATATAGGAGCCAGCCCTGCACATAGGAGGCAGCCCTGAACATAGGAGCCAGCCCTGAACATAGGAGCCAGCCCTGAACATAGAAACCAGTCCAGTCCTGAACATAGGATCCAGCCCTAAACATAGGAGCCAGTCCTGCACATAGGAGCCAGTCCAGCACATAGGAGCCAGTCCTTCACATAGGAGCCAGCCCTGAACATAGGAGCCAACCCTGAACATAGGAGCCAGCCCTGAACATAGGAGCCAGCCCTGAACATAGAAACCAGTCCAGCCCTAAACATAGGAGCCAGCCCTGCACATAGGAGCCAGCCCTGCACATAGGAGCCAGCCCTGCACATAGGAGCCAGCCCAGAACATTCTAAGTGACAGTATCTAGGAGGATATTCACACTCTCCTCCAATCATATTTACTTACATCACTGGACAAGTGACGCAGTGATTCCTCAAAGTCTCCCTTGGCAGAATACAGCAGTCCGAGGTTGCGATGGAGCTGGGATCTCACTGCATTGCTGCAATCTGGGCTTTTCAGAACCGTCCAGTATGCTTGGGAGAGGTATTCCTCAGCTAGGGTGAGCTGTCCAAGGCCTAATAAAGGAAGTGTGTAAATATATAATAAGATAGAGGTTAAATGGGTCATTGATATGGTCAGTCTTAGCAGTGGAAGTTATTAACCTTGGAAATGGCAGATAATCTCTATTCACTCCCAGATTCATGACATAAGCATCACAGGCCATGTGATAAACTGTCAGCAAGGACTGGGGGGCCACAAATAGTCATAGCTAAACACTGCCACATGACAGCACTAAGTGAGATACTGCTCTACCCGCCTCCTCACTGCACTGAGCCCATGACATATGAGGAACAAGACAGGTGATCTGATCAGCTCATAACTGGTGATATACAAGTTCCCTATTGGTGGGTTTGCAGAGAACGGTCCAGGCTAGCACTTACTATAATGCTGAAGGTGGTCCCCCGGCTGTGCCTCTCTCACAGTTAGTGAGCTGGGTTTGGAATGTAAGCTCTTTGGTCAGGATGTTCTCCATGTTCAGTGATGAGTGGGGACACTGTGCTCTTAATAATGGGTCAGCTGTCCACTTGGACTGCCCGAGGCTCCCTTAGCCTCACTTAATACTTTTAACACATATCTTGATGGCAACAAAGCATTGCCTATCAAAACACTGGAAAAAGGCCACAACTCCTAACATGATCGATCTTAAGACACAAATAAACTATCAAGCTACTATGGAGAGAGCTAACTTTTATGATAATAAGAGAATACCTGATTATAATGAAATTTGGGGAAATTGGTACATTGAGCTAACTGTTTCCCGGCACCCTGCCTCCCCCCTTTCGTAGAGGGAACTACTCACCTGTCTCCTGTGGACCCCCCACACCTATATTTTATGTGTATGTGATTTGTATGACTTTGTAGGCCTATCACATGACCTCTACGTTATCTATCCTCATTCATTATCACATGACCTCTACGTTATCTATCCCCATTCATTATCACATGACCTCTTCATTAGCTCTTCCCATTCATAATCACATGACCTCTACGTTATCTATCCCCATTCATTATCACATGACCTCTACGTTATCTATCCTCATTCATTATCACATGACCTCTACGTTATCTATCCCCATTCATTATCACATGACCTCTTCATTAGCTCTTCCCATTCATAATCACATGACCTCTACGTTATCTATCCTCATTCATTATCACATGACCTCTACGTTATCTATCCCCATTCATTATCACATGACCTCTTCATTAGCTCTTCCCATTCATAATCACATGACCTCTACGTTATCTATCCCCATTCATAATCACATGACCTCTACGTTATTTATCTCCATTCATAATCACATGACCTCTACGTTATCTATCCCCATTCATAATCACATGACCTCTACGTTATCTATCCCCATTCATTATCACATGACCTCTACGTTATCTATCCTCATTCATTATCACATGACCTCTACGTTATCTATCCTCATTCATTATCACATGACCTCTACGTTATCTATCCCCATTCATTATCACATGACCTCTACGTTATCTATCCCCATTCATTATCACATGACCTCTACATTATCTATCCCCATTCATTATCACATGACCTCTACGTTATCTATCCCCATTCATTATCACATGACCTCTTCATTAGCTCCTCCCATTCATTATCACATGACCTCTTCATTAGCTCCTCCCATTCATTATCACATGACCTCTTCATTAGCTCCTCCCATTCATTATCACATGACCTCTACATTATCTATCCCCATTCATTGTCACATGACCTCTTCATTAGCTCCTCCCATTCATTATCACATGACCTCTGGGTGTACACATGTACTGCTTACCAATGTTGGCTTCAGCCAAGATGAGATAGACAGGTACCAGCTCTACAGACGTCAGTCCGTACACATCGATGACCAGGGAGAGAGCGTGCGTAGCTGCTGGGATAACGTTTGCATGCCTTCCCTCGTACAGGAGCTTCTGAGCTTCCTTGGTGGTGATTTCAATCAAGTGTTTCTGTAAAAGGAAATATTTTCAGTAAAATCCGTATTATTCTCACAAGGAAATTAAAGGGAATTTAAAACTTACATTTTAAACTTTAAAAGGCCAAAGTATCCGAACTGGACAAATTCTCCAGTGCAGCTGAATTGGAGAATATTTTTCAAACTCAGCTACTTTGGCCTTAAGTTTGCAAATCCCCTGCCAATTCCCGGCAAGCCTCTTTCATGAATAAAGCCCTGTGGAAGTGGTTATTAATAGCTGCATAGAGTACCCTGACCAAGCAACTAATTCGGAAGGGGCAAACCAGAGCGACACTTTATAAGGATGAAATCAGAAACTCAGCGCCTGATTAGTATAGCTCTATCGGGGGCGGACATGTTGTTTAGAATCTTTGCCCTGTATAGCTCTATCAGGGGGCGGACATGTTGTTTAAAATCTTTGCTCTGTATAGCTCTATCAGGGGGCGGACATGTTGTTTAAAATCTTTGCTCTGTATAGCTCTATCAGGAGGCGGACATGTTGTTTAGAATCTTTGCGCTGTATAGCTCCATCATGGGGCGGACATGTTGTTTAGAATCTTTGCTCTGTATAGCTCTATCAGGAGGCGGACATGTTGTTTAGAATCTTTTCTCTGTATAGCTCTATCAGGAGGCGGACATGTTGTTTAGAATCTTTGCGCTGTATAGCTCCATCATGGGGCGGACATGTTGTTTAGAATCTTTGCTCTGTATAGCTCTATCAGGAGGTGGACATGTTGTTAAGAATCTTTGCTCTGTATAGCTCTATCAGGGGACAGACATGTTATTTAGAATCTTTGCTCTGTATGGCTCTATCAGGGGGCAGACATGTTGTTTAGAATCTTTGCTCTGTATAGCTCTATCAGGAGGTGGACATGTTGTTTAGAATCTTTGCTGTGTATAGCTCTATCAGGGGGCGGACATGTTATTTAGGATCTTTGCTCTGTATGGCTCTATAAGGAGGTGGACATGTTGTTTAGAATATTTGCTCTGTATAGCTCCATCATGGGGCGGACATGTTGTTTAGAATCTTGGGTCAGATGTGTCATATGAAGGAAGATGTGACCCAAGATGTCAGCCCCCATGTAGCGCTATACAAGCAGAGAAGGCTCAGTAAGGTGCTTTATTTGTATTCTTTCATTATAACATTTCTATATAAAATGCCTGCACTTGATGCAGTTTTTCCATTAGACATAATTACATTTCTTGCTGACAGTTTCCTTAAATACTCTACAGCCAATCATAAAAAATAGCAGGATGAGACAAGGGACAGTCTTCAGCTGACAAAAACACCTTGTTATTAACTTGTTTAGCAGTCTAATAAATGTTATTCCCTAGTAATAAATACAGTTTTGTATTAGTAAACGAGTTAGAATAAGTTAGATTATAATCACTATGTACAATGTATAGTTATGTATATATTACCTTTCTCTCTATTAACTGCACAGTGCAGTGTAGTCTCTCCTCCGAAGAGTTAAAGAATGGTACAGGGGTGCGGAGAGGGATCAATAGCTGGCATATTTTCTGGTGAATACTGGCCCAATCAGTCTGCTGGTGCTCTACATCACTAGTGATAAGAAAGGTGAACATGAAATGGAATATCCAATCTTTAATGATCACAACAACGATCCATACTAGTGTTATACTGATGACATCTAAATTATTACACAATCAAACTGGCTGCATCATAACATAGAAGGGTTAAATGATAAAACTCAGCTCTAGGTCAAAGTTCTAAAAACTGGTCTAATCAGCAGGAACAGTCCATTGGTTTCTATGGTGACTGCGGAACATTCCATTGGTTTCCATGGTGACAGCTCCACTTTTAGATCCTTGGTCCAGAACTGATTTTTTGACATAACCTCAATTTGTTAAAAAGGTACAATCACAGGCGCAGATCAAATTTATAAAATGGCACTTTGTTTTTTTGTTTTTTAATTAAATCCAGATAATTTGCCCTGCAGTAGTTTTATACACAGCCCCCCAGTATATTGACCTGCAAAGTACAGTTATATTGTCATCTTGGGGATTAGTATTGTCCAGCAATAATTCATACCCAGTGGCCCAGAGAGGAGATTATCCTGGTGCCTTGTAAGATTGCTAATATCAGCTTTGTGTTTGTTTGTTTGTTTGTTATTCCAGGGTCTGTATGATTGGGAATCAGTCTAGTTATAGGGACAATGATGTGTTTTCTATGTCAGAATCATGTGAAAGCTACAATAAACCACCTTTTAATACATGTGCAGCATTGTACTTATTGTTCCCCTTTTTCAGTTCAGTCCCATTATGTAGTATGTTTGTATTTATGTTTAATGATGTCAGATATAAAGCATATTACTGTATATAAGAGGCTGGGGAACTGACAAGTGAACTGCATGGCTCAGGCATGACTAGTTGCGTTAGAGAGGCAGGTGGGTGGGTACTCACCAGTAGTAGGTGACTTTGCAGGCCTGGCACTGGGTGAAGGCTGGCCGTTGGCACAGCTCACACAGCAGTTTCACCCCCTTGGGATTAGACAGGGGGTTGACTTGAGCCATGATCGCTGCGTCCTGTGCTCGCCTGGGGACTGTGCATCCCGTTGCTAGGGACGCCGGGATCGGTTGCTAGGGGCGGTGACGTCAGACAGCTGCCCCCGTGACACGTTCAGCATGTGGCACAGTCAGGGTTAATACTCAGCTTGGCAGCTCAAATGTACAAAAGAGATCGAGTGCCTTTGATGGCTGGCTGAGCATGATGTGACTGCAGTCCATATCAGCAAGAGCTGTGCTCTGCTCCAGTCACCAGGCATGCTCTGCTCCAGTCACCAGGCATGCTCTGCTCCAGTCACCAGGCATGCTGTGCTCTGCTCCAGTCACCAGGCATGCTCTGCTCCAGTCACCAGGCATGCTCTGCTCCAGTCACCAAGCATGCTGTGCTCTGCTCCAGTCACCAAGCATGCTGTGCTCTGCTGCAGTCACCAGGCATGCTGTGCTCTGCTCCAGTCACCAGGCATGCTGTGCTCTGCTCCAGTCACCAGGCATGCTGTGCTCTGCTCCAGTCACCAGGCATGCTGTGCTCTGCTCCAGTCACCAGGCATGCTCTGCTCCAGTCACCAGGCATGCTCTGCTCCAGTCACCAGGCATGCTCTCCTGCAGTCACCAGGCATGCTCTGCTCTGCACCAGGCATGCTGTGCTCTGCTCCAGTCACCAGGCATGCTCTGCTCCAGTCACCAGGCATGCTCTGCTCCAGTCACCAGGCATGCTCTGCTGCAGTCACCAATCATGCGGTGCTCTGCTCCAGTCACCAGGCATGCTGTGCTCTGCTCCAGTCACCAGGCATGCTGTGCTCTCCTGCAGTCACCAATCATGCTGTGCCCTCCTGCAGTCACCAATCATGCTGTGCTCTCCTGCTGTCACCAATCATGCTGTGCTCTGCTGCAGTCACCAGGCATGCTGTGCTCTCCTGCAGTCACCAATCATGCTGTGCCCTCCTGCAGTCACCAATCATGCTGTGCTCTCCTGCTGTCACCAATCATGCTGTGCTCTGCTCCAGTCACCAGGCATGCTGTGCTCTGCTCCAGTCACCAGGCATGCTGTGCTCTCCTGCAGTCACCAATCATGCTGTGCCCTCCTGCAGTCACCAATCATGCTGTGCTCTGCTGCAGTCACCAATCATGCTGTGCTCTCCTGCAGTCACCAATCATGCTGTGCTCTGCTCCAGTCACCAATCATGCTGTGCTTTGCTCCAGTCACCAATCATGCTGTGCTCTGCTCCAGTCACCAATCATGCTGTGCTCTGCTGCAGTCACCAATCATGCTGTGCTCTCCTGCAGTCACCAATCATGCTGTGCTCTCCTGCAGTCACCAATCATGCTGTGCTCTCCTGCAGTCACCAATCATGTTGTGCTCTCCTGCAGTCACCAATCATGCTGTGCTCTCCTGCAGTCACCAATCATGCTGTGCTCTCCTGCAGTCACCAGGCATGCTGTGCTCTCCTGCAGTCACCAGGCATGCTGTGCTCTCCTGCAGTCACCAGGCATGCTGTGCTCTCCTGCAGTCACCAGACATGCTGTGCTCTGCTGCAGTCACCAGACATGCTGTGCTCTGCTGCAGTCACCAGGCATGCTGTGCTCTGCTGCAGTCACCAGGCATGCTCTGCTGCAGTCACCAGGCATGCTGTGCTCCAGTCACCAGGCATGCTGTGCTCCAGTCACCAGGCATGCTGTGCTCTCCTGCAGTCACCAGGCATGCTGTGCTCTCCTGCAGTCACCAGACATGCTGTGCTCTGCTGCAGTCACCAAGCATGCTGTGCTCTCCTGCAGTCACCAGGCATGCTGTGCTCTGCTGCAGTCACCAAGCATGCTGTGCTCTGCTGCAGTCACCAAGCATGCTGTGCTCTGCTGCAGTCACCAAGCATGCTGTGCTCTGCTGCAGTCACCAAGCATGCTGTGCTCTGCTGCAGTCACCAAGCATGCTGTGCTCTGCTGCAGTCACCAGGCATGCTGTGCTCTGCTGCAGTCACCAAGCATGCTGTGCTCTGCTGCAGTCACCAAGCATGCTGTGCTCTGCTGCAGTCACCAAGCATGCTGTGCTCTGCTGCAGTCACCAAGCATGCTGTGCTCTGCTGCAGTCACCAGGCCCGCTGATGTATAACACAATATATTGCAAAATGTACAGTAAATTAATACTGACGTTAGTTTGCTAATGTAAAGCTGATATAATACAAAACATTGCAAGATATATGGTGAGTGTTAGAAAGACAAACATGGATTTCATGCTTTTTACTTTATATCCAGCATATAATCAAACTCTGGAGTGTTATTGGCAATAAGGTGTAAATATTATAATGATCAAGGAGAACAAAACCTTTTATAGTGAGTATGAATAATGCACAAATGTAGGCAAAGTGTGACACTGAGACTTGTGAGTCCTGTAGGACAATATGTGAAGAACAAAACCCTGGGCCTAAATCATAAAGGGGTAAAGCCCTGAAATGGAGCAATCAGCAGGAACATGGTTTCTATGGTGACTGCTCCACCTATAGAACTTTGCCCAGCACTGATCTGTATGGCTGCAAGCAGGGTGGGTTGTGCACATGAACTGCCTCCTGCCACTGAATAGGCATATAATAATAATAATAATAATCACTATATATTAACCCTTATAACTGACCATTGAGGTATGGTTAGGCAGATCCCCCCACCCCTGTATGTATATATTATACTCTGCTCCCATGCAGCTCCCATGCTTTATTATTGGATTAAAATGCAGCAGCATCAGGTGACTGCTGCCCACACTAAAGATGGCGGCCAGGCACTTCCGTCGCTGCCGGAAGTTGTTGTGTTCCGCAGCCGGAAGCGCCGAGGCTCCGTCCCCGTGTTTCAGTGTACCCACCGCCGCTGCTGGACATGGCTGAGCCCTCACCCGCGGAGCAGATCCGGCAGGACTTTGTGCCCCCGGCCGAAGTGGAGGAGGCGGGCCGGGCCATGCAGGCATTCGCCGCGGAGCACGGCTCGCAGGGCCGCCGGGTGGTGCTAATCACCTCGGGCGGTACCAAGGTCCCGCTGGAGTCCCGCACGGTGCGCTTCCTGGATAACTTCAGCTCCGGGCGGCGGGGAGCGGCCTCGGCCGAGTATTTCTTACAGGCCGGATACGCGGTGATCTTCCTGCACCGGCACCGCTCCATGTTCCCGTACAGCCGCCGGTACACTGCCGTCAACTGGCTGGACCACCTGCATCTCCTCCCTGGGCAGGGCCCCGCCCCCGCGGAGTCTAATCATGGCTCTCCCAGTGCATGCCCCACCCCTGCGGAGTCAAATCCCCGCCCTCCTAGTGCATGCCCTGCCCCTGCGGAGTCAAATCCATGCCCTACCCCTGCAGATTCAAATCCATGCCCTCCCAGTGCATGCCCCACCCCTGCAGAGTCAAAGCCTCACCCTCCCAGTGCATCTGATTCTCTCCCTCCCTGTGTGAGCTCCGCCTCCTGTCCCGCCCCTGCAGAGCTTTCTTACAAGGTGGAGGCAGACCAGGCTCATCTTCCAGAGATAGTGCAAGTCTTACAGGATTACCATAACATGAAAGGGTCCGGCAGGCTGCTCCCTATAGAGTTCAGCACCCTGTCTGATTACCTGCACCTCCTGCTGGCCGCAGCCAAGGCACTCAGTCCGCTAGGTGGGTTACTAAGGGAATCAAATACCCCAATCTGGATGTGTGTGCAAATAATGAAAAGAAGACTTTTTTGGGATAAACTCTTCTGATGATGTCAGAAACTCAGTAAAAATAAAAAAATAATTACAAACTCTGTAAGACACTGCTACATACAGTAACAAATAATAAATATACAATAAAAACTACTGTACACAGTGAATAGTAGTATAAAAATATGTATTTGATTCAGAATAAATAATAGTACCACTAACATATATAGGACAAATATACAGTAATAACATATACAGAGGCCGGTATGTATACAAAATGAGAAGGAAAGTACACACCTAGTATGTCTGCCTGAAGTAATGCTGGACTCAAATAATGAAGCTGAATCCAAAGGAAAGCCTGGCCAGGTCTTTCAAAACAAGGGACCCTAAGAAAAATAAGGGACGCGTTTTGACTAACTTCCTCAGCCTACAGAAACGATGGCGTCCATATTGATTGCATCAATCAGCAGAAAGTAACAATGTGCTCTATAAAGGCTGTAGAATGACGGCTCTCTTGCCATTTCCTGGATGTCTGTAGTTGCAGAGTAGGACATTTTATTAATCTGTTGTCTGCTTTTCAGGATCCAATGCAATGTTTTACTTGGCAGCAGCAGTCTCTGATTTCTACATCCCAGCATCCGAAATGCCAGAACACAAAATCCAGTCATCCGGTGGACCCTTACAGGTAATTATCACCAGATAACATGCCGTGATTTACTCCTGTGCAGTGAATATATGGCATTTTAAGTAATTCAGATAATTCACTGCAGGAATTGCAGCATTTATTCTCATTAGTTCCCTTCATGTTACTTTTTCCACGTACGTTTCTACAGGGGGGAGATGTTATTGTGATGTACGGACTAGATGTGTCAAATGGTTCTGCCTACGATTGTATGTTACTGGCCCATTATAGGCCTTCTCCAGAGAGCATGAAAACAGAATGGGTGATTTTGGTGGTTACCTGTGGGTGTGGGGCTGGGTAATTAGCCAGTTTGGAGTAAGATCGGAGGTTGTGTATTGAAGATCTGTCATCCCAAATATCCTGGATGTGGTGTTGGTGGGGCGTTATGGGTACTGCGGGGGTCTGGAGATCAGATTTTTAGCGTATAAATGATATATGTCTGCAAGACAAAAATAGGGGTTTATTCCTGAAAAGGGGAATTGAGAACTGAATTGCAAACTTAAGGCCAAGATAGTAGAGTTTGAAGGATAGCTGAATGGGAGGATTCTCTCCATCTCGGCTACTTTTGCCTTAAGTTTGAAATTCCCTGTTCAATTCCATCGTTCACAAATAAAGCCCATAGTATAAACATAATACTGCTACTGCATGTATGCAGCACAGACGTGGATATTATGGGACAGCTCCCCCCCAAAAAACAGAACTATCCAAGAAAATCCAGGACTGTTGGCAAGTATTCTAACTAACTCTTGTGATTTCAGATAACTATGAAAATGGTGCCCAAGATGCTTTCCCCTCTAGTGAAGGAGTGGGCTCCCAAGGCGTTCGTCATATCATTTAAACTAGAGACGGACCCTTCCATCTTAATCGAAAGGGCCCGAAAAGCGTTGAGCACCTATCGCCATCAGGTGGTTGTAGCGAATGTGCTGGACTCCCGTAGATCATACGTTGTAATCGTAACCAGCACGGCCGAGGCAAAACTTTCTGTGTCCGATGAAGAGGACAGGGGCGGCGTGGAAATAGAGGACAAAATAATAAGGGATTTAACCTTCCGCCACACGCAGTTTATAGGAGGAACAGATTAAGCACAGGGTCCGTGCTTAGCAATCCTAATGCGGCCATTTCTAACCATTAACCCCTTAAGGATGTACATACATCATGAATGTAACCCAGGGGCCAATTTAATAACATATCCTACTAAATTCTGCATTGTCAGGATAACAGTGGCATCGAGACAGCCACACGTGTCCTTTATAAACAAACAATAGTTTCTATCAGTGCAGTAAAAGAAAGAGAGATATGACACTCACAAAAAATGGCAAGAAACAAAGGAATATAATCTTAACGGAGGTCTCTCAGAGGTAGGGGGGCTAGTTTGTGTAAAAGATACATTGCTGACATGTATGATTATATCTAGATCTCCGTCCATCAGTCAGTGGTCCTCCTGCCCTCCCCACTAATAAAGGAATAATAGGATCCACCGGGACAAGTTAAAGGAATACTGTAGAGAATCAATAGGAATAATGCATTGTATCAGACACTGGAAAGAGGTGAATAACTTCGTAACACTTTATTTAGCAGGGGCTCAATGTAACCCCCCCCCCAGCCCCCCATATGTTTGTAATTGTGCTAATATCCTTTACTCTCTACAGTCAGTTTAAACACAATCGTTACTTGTCGAAGTCCTGTAATGTGGACATTTTTGGGGCACATCCTGAACATCCTTTTGTCTGCTGAGAGAGGGGCTTGAAGATTATATTTGGGAAATGTACAAGTGGATACAGTCTATTCAGTGGTTTATAGCAGTGAACATTTGCTGAATACTTTTGCACTATAACAGTTATTTTTATTAGGGAAATCTCTCTCTCTCTCTCTCTCTCTGTCTCTCTCTCTCTCTCTCTCTCCCTCTCCCGCGCCCTCTGTCTCTCTCTCTCCCGCGCCCTCTGTCTCTCTCTCTCTGTCTCTCTCTCTCCCGCGCCCTCTGTCTCTCTCTCTCTCTCTCCCGCGCCCTCTGTCTCTCTCTCTCCCGCGCCCTCTGTCTCTCTCTCTCCTGCGCTCTCTGTCTCTCTCTCCCGCACTCTCTGTCTCTCACGGGCTCTCTGTCTCTCCCGCGCTCTCTGTCTCTCTCACTCCCTCTCTCTCCCGCGCCCTCTGTCTCTCTCTCCCGCACTCTCTGTCTCTCTCTCTCCCGCGCTCTCTGTCTCTCTCTCTCCCGCGCTCTCTGTCTCTCTCACTCCCTCTCTCTCATTCTCTCTCCTGTGTATTTTTTTTCGGGTTGTGGAAGTGCCTTTATAACCCCTATTATTTAATACTCGATCCTTGTATCTGAATTAGTTTGTGATTTTGATTCATGGATCGATTTCTTTTTTTAAATCATGTAAAAACTATAACTAATTTATAGCATTTTCTTCATTCCGCTCGTGGAAGACACATCACTGCAAATAATCCCATTTCTCACTCAGTATAGAAGTCTGCAAGTTAGATAATGATTAGCTTCCAAAGCAGTATGAGACACCAACAGACACGTGAACTGCAGTGTCCAACGGTTATAAATGGTATGCTGGAATATATATTCTACAAAATACCCAGCACTCCACGGATAAGTAAATTAATATGTATTTGTCACAAATCCTTTTAGGATTTATAAAAAGCCATAGATTTTAGAGTGCTCTATTTCTATAGATGAATTAATGATACTTCTATATTATAGGGATTTAAATATTTATGATAAGTCACTGTGTTAGACCAGGGCTTCAACTTTTTGGCTACTATAGTCCACAAATATCTGCCAATTCAGGAGTCAGACCAGTTTATATAGATTTGGGGTTTTTTTGCACCATGGAAAGAATATGTAAATATAATTAAACTAATCAGACAGTCAGTGCTTATGGCTGAGCTCCTAGGATTTGTCAAACCCTGTGTTTAACTGTTAGGTGTAAGAAATTATAAGACAAATCAGGCACATGTTTTATAACCTGTAACAGTGACCTAATATTATTAAATGGTTTTTTTTAATATACTTGTCTGTGTTGCAAAGGGCTATTATTTCTTACAGAATATAAGATATTACATTTTTTCCCATGGTCCATACACTGACAATATTTTATTTAAAAGAGCAATGTTTGTCCTAAATATTCCCAGTATCCTTTGAGACAATGTATAGCACCAATCTCTTGGATAAGAGGGGCCAATTTACATTCTCACTCCACTAGATTGGGAATTCAGTCTGTATCTGTACAAATAAGAATGTAGTCATTAAAAATGATAAACCAATCATAGTGTTTTTATTTCAAAAATGGGAAACAGCAAGTGTGGGATACGGATTGCCAACACTATACATAAAACTAATACAATTACACAAAGTTCTTAGAAATATTTCTTCATTATGGTGTTATAGGACAGTTCTAGCCAGCTCGTGGCACGTGTGGTCTGCATTTACTGTTCTCCTGGAGTTTAAAACATTGAAAAGAATGTCAACGGGGCTTATAAAATTCCTTGTTTGGAAGAAATCTTTTCAGAGTGGATAGATTGTCTCCAGCATCAAATATAAAAACTTGTGATATTAAAACCAAGATCCAATCGGTTCCAAAAAAAAAAAAAAAAAAAGTTTATTATACAAGTTTTCTGGTTGATTCTATTTAAGTTTAATACTCTTCTTAACCCCAGCTCGAATTCCAGACATTTCACCAGAGTATCGTGTTTCTTCCTTCCGAACCTCTCGGACCTGAAACAAACGATACAGTAAAAATCAGATTGTGTAGAGGAAGGAGAAACAAACATTCGTTTTATAATCCAAACCCAATAGTGAAACTGATCTACAAGCAAAATAAAACCTTATATACATCCTCGTCTGCTGTGGTCACTATTACAAGATACTACTTATACCTTGGACAGCAGTGCTTAATTAGAGAGATTAAATCAGCTAATTAGAATGAACGGTCACCCTAAACATGGCTTATACCTTGACTATAGTTACATAGTTAGCTAAAAAAGACATATAGGTCTGGCGCTTGCTGACAGGCTGAGTGTGCACCTGGCCAGAGCGGGGGGCTTGCCCCTCTGGTCAGACCAGGGTCTTCTTTTTCGGGGGTTTGTGCTTTGCAGCTGCAGAGAGAAGCTTGTTTTTTGCATGGGATCAGCAGAGGGGGGCTAATTGAGATCCCGTCTGCTGATCCCATGCAAAAACGTGCAAAGAGCCAGTTACCGACCAGACCATGCTGCCTAATTCCCGAGGAAGCTGCCAGTTGGAGGATAGACTGACATGTACCTGTCGCCAAAGAACAACTATTATATCAATTTGTGCTGTATTAGAAGCACACGTGAAAAGTAAAGTTCAGTTGACCTTTCAAGCAAGTATTTCTATATAAGATTTCTCCCCTTGATACTTAATGTTTAACTGAAAGTCATATTTTTGCAGACGTACCTGGCCCTTCCTGCGAATCTTGGCGCGTCTGTATTTTTCTCTATGTTTAACCCTGGGGTTGCGGTCGATCTTCTTTCTTTTCGGAGTGAGTCCTTTATTCTTCGCTATCTGCAGTAAACGATATGAGGGGGGAAGGAAACAAACACATTAGATGAGAATCTCTCGCTCACAAAGCCTCAAACATGACAAAACATTAAAAGATTTATTAAAACCTCTTTCCTCAATTATTTCACCACCGACAAGCAACTATGACGGCCACATCCTCCCCACAGCTGCCCACAAAACATGTATTGTTTAGAACTAACTCTATTTTGCTCTAGTTAAAAAAGAACGCAGTCAACCTAAACCCTGCTTACACTAGAGAATAAAAAAATAAATTCTTTACAGTGTGATAAAAAAAAAAAAAAAAATCCACGGAATAATAGCGCTGGCACTCTGGTCCAAGGTACAAAAAAAAGTGATTGTCACTTGTGTGATAACAGAATTGCAGCGAATGCATTAAATGAGAAATATGTAATACATGCGTCTCCGGATGATGACATCATCTTGTGCCTTGATATGTAAAGTAAGCTTTTCCCATTGAAAACTAGGTCATTTGCATATCAAGGCACAAGATGATGTCATCAGCAGGAGACAAATGGAAAAACATTTATCTTATTTTATGCACTTGCTGCAATGGTCAGGTGGACAGAGTCCGTTCCATCATTCACCCGTTTGATGTCCTCGTTCTAAATTACTGCAGATAAGAGGTTTTTTTTTGTGATAATAGAAATGCAGCCCTGCTAAAGCCAGACACAGCCGGCCTATTGTGTGTGTAACCAACATTTTAACGAATCACAAACCATTGTGGATTTTGAACAAGACGCGGAAAGGATTTTTATACATTTTTCAAATGAAATAAATGGTTTCCAAAAATTAAAAGGAGAACGTTGAGCTGTCAAACATCGGGAGCCACGGAACTTTGGTCATGAGAGTTTGAAGTAAAGATAAATAGGAGAATGTTTCTAACTTGGCTACTTTGGTCTGAAATGCCCTTCTCAATTCCCCCTCTCTCATGAATTTAGTATGCAAAATGTCTGAGAATGGGAGAGATGTCTAACCGTGGCACTTGCAGAGATAGTGTGATCGCCGCATGCACCAACGCAGTGTCAGGATGCAGATAAAGCTGCAATCAGGATTATACATCACATAACAGCGTCTGAACCTTTTTCAAAAACTTGGCTTATAAACAGGGTTTATAAATCCAGGGCAATGTCTCAAAGCAATATGGACAGTCGCTAGATTACTTGTGATCGACTGGCAATGGACTGTAACCTTGTTACCCACAATCCCCTCTGACAATCAGCGTGACAAAGTCTTGTAACATTACCTGATAGGTAATCGCTCTCTTTGCCTTCGGATCCATCTCTTCGGACGGCAAGTCGTCACTGAAAAAGCAGTAAGATTATGTTATATTCATTTCACGCATGGTTTGCTGTGGAGGTTTATTATTCCACTGTGTTACGTTGCTTACACTGTATCTTCGTACGGGCGCTTCCTTTTCTCTAATAACTTGCTTTCCATGTCTTTGTAGTATTGCAAAGCTTCTTCCTCATCCAGGTCAGAGTCTTCCTCAGACTCTGTATCGAGTACGGGTGCCACAGTCTTAAAAAAAATAAAAAATGTAAGAATTTTAGAACATGTCCAGCCAGTGTATTCTAATCAGACGGTTTAAAACAAAAGTGATTTACGATATAAATATCATACGCATAGGGAGTAGACAGCAGCTGGGTCTTGTGAGGTCACAGCATAACTGCGCCTCAAACACCTTCAAAAAGATAAACTAAAAACTTTCCCGACCCCCTACTAACAATGAAGCACAAGTGAAAGATATACTGGCCCTAGTATGAGGATAAACTGGCAGGTACTTTTGAAGCCAGTTCAATCCTCTGACCAGCAGCAGCCATGCTTCCTTTTGATAGGACATTTACTAGGCCCCTCTGCTGATCCCCTTTGAAAACACTGGTCCCGACAGACCCACATTAAGACTTGGTGGATGGGGGATACTATTCTTCTAACCTTGCTTCCTGTAAAGCTCTTTCACACTAGTACTGTTGCAGATTTATATACCAGCCAACAAAATATTGTGACTGTCCAGATTAAATCAGGGCAGTTGGCAGGAATGTGATCTCACCTTTGTAATGGTTTTTTTGGAGGCTCTTGGCAGATTGCTGGATTTTGCTGTTGTGGGTTCGTTCTCACGTAAGTCTTTGGCCAGTAGCAGATGGATTTGAGGGGACAATCTTTGGTCTACAATTCCCAAATCATTGATCATCTACAAATAATGAGTACATTATTTCTACAGAATTCAATTAAAAAACAAACAAACAAAAAATCCTCAGCAGACATCCCTCCCGGCCTCCTGCCCCTCCCAGTATCCGCCATTAAAAAATAAATCACACTCCAAGATTTGAACGGTAGAAATTCCAGCCGCTAAAAATCTAACGATCACAGAACGAACGTCATTTCTCTGACACAACGTAACAGATCCCCCTCTGTGAGACACATATGACCACTCACATTTCTGTAGGTGACCAGTCGTTCGATGACAGGATGGCCATGGATTGGGATCCGCTTTGCTTTCAGGAGTAAATAGAAGCTGATATTGGTGCAGTAACTGTGAGACATAACATTGCTGAGAGGTTAGCGCACACCGAATCCCCCCCCCCAAAACAAACTCATACGGACGTTAGACAAATCAGATGGACTTACTTTAGATAAAGCTGGTATTTTGTCTGTAGGTAAGCGCTGGCCTGTGAGGAAATGACACAATAAATAGAAAGCTGGGAACATTTCAGCTGACTTGCCGAAAGGTATATCCTTTCCACAGAGACCGGTTAACGGAGATCACTTTAAATCAAAGGCCTGTTTGTTTGTTGTTCTCACAGATTACGACCTGGTCAGTGCTGGTAATCACTACACTACAGGGCATAGCAGCCAGGGATTAAACTGCAGAACATGCTTTAAAAACGGACTGTAACAAGTGTAGGGATCTGCGAATCATTTCATTTGAGTCTCGGCTGCATCAGCCACTTCACTAATCTGTCAACAAAACTACGCACAGTGTCCGTGACCTGCATCGCCCACTATGGATGGATAAAATGGCTGCTCCCTCACCATGCAGACAGCGCTGCTAGGGAAGGAAAACGAGGGTGAAAGTTATATTTTAACCATAAAATAATAATAAAAAAGTATATGCGTGTGATATAGATATACACACACACACACACAATAAATGGAATACTGTGTTTCTGTAAATGGTTAAAATACTAATTCACAGTATTTATATTACATTATACATTAAATGATGATTCAAAAGCAAATTCATATGAATTATATTTAAACAAAACATAAAAACAAGAAATAAGACAAAAAATAAATGACAGAGGCTTGAAATGTCCTTTTTCATGATTAAAGCTATTTCCTTGTTACCTTTCCTTTAATGCTTCCTTCCTTTACCATCTGCACCAGTGGATCCAGATCAGTCTGCACTTCTGTCAGCTAATAACAAAGAGACGGGTAAGAGCTGAAAGGAACATTTACACAACCAAACGAGCAGTGACCAGTCAGAAGAGGCCTGTGAGGCTGCGAGAAATCACATTATTGCTTCTAGATCTGCTTTTATTAATCAATCTGCAGGTAAAGCCACATTTTGGGGGCCTCCCTCCAATGTTACCTTTAGTTTTAAATCCTGAATAAGTTCCAGCAGTTCTGGAGATTCCTTCTTCAGTAGTTTTCTTTTCTCCTTCACAGACATTTTGTCCAAATCTTTGACAATTTTGTTCTCGGATGATTTCTCTTCAGATGGCTTCTCTCCAAACGCCTGTGACAAATTAGGAAAATGAGACACTAAACCTTTGTTTGCCACTTGCGCTACCAATATACGCGCAGGTCCCAGGGTCTCACTGCAGATCCAGCATGCGCAGGTCCCAGGGTCTCACTGCAGATCCAGCATGCGCAGGTCCCAGGGTCTCACTGCAGATGCAGCGTGCGCAGGTCCCAGGGTCTCACTGCAGATCACTGGGGGGGATTATGGCAGATGCAGCATGCGCAGGTCCCAGGGTCTCACTGCAGATGCAGCGTGCGCAGGTCCCAGGGTCTCACTGCAGATGCAGCGTGCGCAGGTCCCAGGGTCTCACTGCAGATGCAGCGTGCGCAGGTCCCAGGGTCTCACTGCAGATGCAGCGTGCGCAGGTCCCAGGGTCTCACTGCAGATGCAGCGTGCGCAGGTCCCAGGGTCTCACTGCAGATGCAGCGTGCGCAGGTCCCAGGGTCTCACTGCAGATCACTGGGGGGATTATGGCAGATGCAGCATGCGCAGGTCCCAGGGTCTCACTGCAGATCACTGGGGGGATTATGGCAGATCCAGCATGCGCAGGTCCCAGGGTCTCACTGCAGATGCAGCGTGCGCAGGTCCCAGGGTCTCACTGCAGATCACTGGGGGGATTATGGCAGAAGCAGCATACGCAGGTCCCAGGGTCTCACTGTAGATCCAGCATGCGCAGGTCCCAGGGTCTCACTGCAGAAGCAGCGTGCGCAGGTCCCAGGGTCTCACTGCAGATGCAGCGTGCGCAGGTCCCAGGGTCTCACTGCAGATGCAGCGTGCGCAGGTCCCAGGGTCTCACTGCAGATCACTGGGGGGATTATGGCAGATGCAGCATGCGCAGGTCCCAGGGTCTCACTGCAGATAACTGGGGGGATTATGGCAGATGCAGCATGCGCAGGTCCCAGGGTCTCACTGCAGATAACTGGGGGGATTATGGCAGATGCAGCATGCGCAGGTCCCAGGGTCTCACTGCAGATCACTGGGGGGATTATGGCAGAAGCAGCATACGCAGGTCCCAGGGTCTCGCTGTAGATCCAGCATGCGCAGGTCCCAGGGTCTCACTGCAGATGCAGCGTGCGCAGGTCCCAGGGTCTCACTGCAGATGCAGCGTGCGCAGGTCCCAGGGTCTCACTGCAGATGCAGCATGCGCAGGTCCCAGGGTCTCACTGCAGATCACTGGGGGGATTATGGCAGATGCAGCATGCGCAGGTCCCAGGGTCTCACTGCAGATCACTGGGGGGATTATGGCAGATGCAGCATGCGCAGGTCCCAGGGTCTCACAGCAGATCACTGGGGGGATTATTGCAGATGCAGCATGCGCAGGTCCCAGGGTCTCACTGCAGATCACTGGGGGGGATTATTGCAGATGCAGCATGCGCAGGTCCCAGGGTCTCACTGCAGATCACTGGGGGGATTATTGCAGATGCAGCATGCGCAGGTCCCAGGGTCTCACTGCAGATGCAGCGTGCGCAGGTCCCAGGGTCTCACTGCAGATCACTGGGGGGGATTATGGAAGATGCAGCGTGCGCAGGCCCCAGGGTCTCACTGTAGATCCAGCATGCGCAGGTCCCAGGGTCTCACTGCAGAAGCAGCGTGCGCAGGTCCCAGGGTCTCACTGCAGATCCAGCGTGCGCAGGTCCCAGGGTCTCACTGCAGATCACTGGGGGGGATTATGGAAGATGCAGCATGCGCAGGTCCCAGGGTCTCACTGCAGATCCAGCGTGCGCAGGTACCAGGGTCTCACTGCAGATCACTGGGGGGATTATGGAAGATGCAGCGTGCGCAGGTCCCAGGGTCTCACTGCAGATCCAGCATACGCAGGTCCCAGGGTCTCACTGCAGATGCAGCGTGCGCAGGTCCGAGGGTCTCACTGCAGATCCAGCGTGCGCAGGTCCCAGGGTCTCACTGCAGATGCAGCGTGCGCAGGTCCCAGGGTCTCACTGCAGATGCAGCGTGCGCAGGTCCCAGGGTCTCACTGCAGATGCAGCGTGCGCAGGTCCCAGGGTCTCACTGCAGATGCAGCGTGCGCAGGTCCCAGGGTCTCACTGCAGATGCAGCGTGCGCAGGTCCCAGGGTCTCACTGCAGATGCAGCGTGCGCAGGTCCCAGGGTCTCACTGCAGATCACTGGGGGGGATTATGGAAGATGCAGCGTGCGCAGGTCCCAGGGTCTCACTGTAGATCCAGCATGCGCAGGTCCCAGGGTCTCACTGCAGAAGCAGCGTGCGCAGGTCCCAGGGTCTCACTGCAGATCCAGCGTGCGCAGGTCCCAGGGTCTCACTGCAGATCACTGGGGGGGATTATGGAAGATGCAGCATGCGCAGGTCCCAGGGTCTCACTGCAGATCCAGCGTGCGCAGGTACCAGGGTCTCACTGCAGATCACTGGGGGGATTATGGCAGATGCAGCGTGCGCAGGTCCCAGGGTCTCACTGCAGATCACTGGGGGGATTATGGCAGATGCAGCGTGCGCAGGTCCCAGGGTCTCACTGCAGATCCAGCATGCGCAGGTCCCAGGGTCTCACTGCAGGTCACTGGGGGGGATTATGGAAGATGCAGCATGCGCAGGTCCCAGGGTCTCACTGCAGATCACTGGGGGGGATTATGGAAGATGCAGCATGCGCAGGTCCCAGGGTCTCACTGCAGATCACTGGGGGGGGGGGGGATTATGGAAGATGCAGCATGCGCAGGTCCCAGGGTCTCACTGCAGATCACTGGGGGGATTATGGAAGATGCAGCGTGCGCAGGTACCAGGGTCTCACTGCAGATCACTGGGGGGATTATGGCAGATGCAGCGTGCGCAGGTCCCAGGGTCTCACTGCAGATCACTGGGGGGATTATGGCAGATGCAGCGTGCGCAGGTCCCAGGGTCTCACTGCAGATCCAGCATGCGCAGGTCCCAGGGTCTCACTGCAGGTCACTGGGGGGGATTATGGAAGATGCAGCATGCGCAGGTCCCAGGGTCTCACTGCAGATCACTGGGGGGATTATGGAAGATGCAGCATGCGCAGGTCCCAGGGTCTTCCTGCAGGTCATGGTAATTTTACCTGTATAAAATCCAGGCCATAATCTTCCTCGTTTAAGTTGTTTGCTAATCTTCTCTGGACATTCTGAGCCTCCTCCTCCTCCTCTTCAGCCTCCACATCAAGCTCCTCCTTGCTCTTCTTTACTTCTGTGGAAGCATGTTAAACATTAAAGCACAGTAAGACCACACATGCACAGACACCTAGACCCCCACACAGACACCTAGACCCCCACACAGACACCTAGACCCCCACACAGACACCTAGACCCCCACACAGACACCTAGACCCCCACACAGACACCTAGACCCCCACACAGACACCTAGACCCCCACACAGACACCTAGACCCCCACACAGACCCCCACACAGACACCTAGACCCCCACACAGACACCTAGACCCACAGGGACAGATCCAATGCATGTAAATGGCCCTACTTTTCTTTTTGTTCTCAGTGTAGTCTGTGTCATAGTAGATTTTCTTCTTCTGGCCCCATGCCAACTCATTGGGAAGACCTGTAGAGGACAATAAAACACACAGTCAATCAAGATCTCACAGTGCAAACAAAATGACACAAGTGGAAAAAACAAAACAAAAAACTGATGACGCATCCTACTGATCCACAAATGCGTTTCTAGCAAAATGAGAATGGGCCATTACAAGGAATCACTTAAATGGTTTATTTTGTGCATAGATAAGGAAAACTAGACAAACCATCATGCCGGTCATCTACCATGTCACTGGCCATTGAACTGTGATCATCATCTTCATCCTCCACACCTTCCTCCTCTTCATCATCCTCTGGAATGTCAAGAGGCATGACCTCTTCCTAGTCCAATTACACAATTATTACGAAACTAGCTCAATTTTACCCCAAAGAAAAGCACAGTTCGAAAGACACAAGAGTTTCCTAAACTAGAAAGTCTCACAATGCTTGTACCTGCACGAAGAATACACTTTACACTCTGTGTCTAATGACCACCAAATAATTTGTTAAATAAACCCACCATGGGTTGATCCTTACTGTATTGCACAAAACAGTAGACCAGTCAAGAGGCTGTGTTCAGTATGGTTACACCGTATAATTTTGGGACTTTCCCCTTTAATGAGAATCCACCAAGGGATATTTAAATGTAAAGTAAAATGACATACATGTAACAGTATCTAGAGGTCATTAAAAGAAATAAACAGGTATTAGAATGCAAGTCATGTATGGTTCTATTCCAGCTTTCTTATAGGACTAGTAATTATATTACAATTGGGCTAGTTAGATCAGCAGGAACTTCTCTGCTAGAATATATTACTTCATTTAAGGCAATTAAGACCCTATAATTATTTTCACTAATGGCTGCATCAGTCAGTTTGGGATTAATACCCCTCCCTTGTGCGTCTCCGAGACTCTTTCATTTGCCGATCTTGGAGCAAGTCTTGTTTTACAAACCTCACTTTCCACTGGATCTTCATCACTGTCAAACTCCACTCCCTCCTCCATCATCCTCTGAAATGAGAATGAGCTAGATGAGCAGATAGGTTAAGATTTGTTACGGGTAACTTGAGATCTCACGGAGGACACACATGATAATCCTGGCGAGAACAGGTGTGACGTCTACTTACTTTAAACTTTTCTTCATGGAACTTTTCTACGTCATCGTTGAAATATTCAGAATTGACCTATAATGGGGGAAAAAAACCAAACATTTCTGTTACAAACCAGCCCACTAAATCCACCATTAAAACAGAGACAGCAGTGTTTTGTTTTTGTTTTTTTTAAATCGAGGTTGAAGGAAGATCGGACACAAGAATCTAAACAACATGTTGGCCCAGAAGTGCGTTTTATAAATAATCCTCTTAGCGAATAGCCCCTTCTGTCATTTCCTTCCTTATAATAAGGATCTGATAATGCTTATAATCTGGGTTTACTCATGCACTTTGTGCAATAAAGGTTAGTATTAAAACTTACATCTTTAGTGGAAGGAATAGTGGCCTTTGACACAGACTCATCGTACACTTCTTCATCGGCTTTTGGTTTCTGGAACCTTTGGCTTCTGCAGAAATATTAATGGCTTTGTTATGACAAAATAAAAAACTATTAAATAATGCATGTATAGGAAATGGAAGAATAGAATCACTGTCCAGGCGTCCAGTCCATGTCCAAGCTAAGCGCCAAGATGGAGGCATGTAACAGGAAACTGCGCATGCCATTGTACACTCCCAGGAAGTGGATTTAATCTTCCTAAATTCTCACTAACTTCGTTTCACCTCCTGGGGAGTCAAACTCTTTTCTCTTCAATAGAGCAATGTTACTGCTGCTGACAGGTACACAGAGACCAGGGTCCATGGGAAAAGGTCTGTGAAGGTCCAATATTAAATGTCCTTCCACAGACCACGCTAAATGTCCAGTGTTACTATTATAACTAAAAATCAGTCGAGTTCATATATAAACATAGAATATTAACACAGTGAAGGAGTTTAAGCATACATGGGATAGGTATAAGGTTATCCTAGATATAAGATAAGGCCAGGGACTAATGAAAGTATTACATTACTGAGAGGGTTGTGGATGCATGGAATAGTCTTCCAGTAGAAGTGGTAGAGGTTAATACAGTGAAGGAGTTTAAGCATGCATGGGATAGGTATAAGGCTATCCTAGATATAAGATAAGGCCAGGGACTAATGAAAGTATTACATTACTGAGAGGCCAGTGGATGCATGGAATAGTCTTCCAGTAGAAGTGGTAGAGGTTAATACAGTGAAGGAGTTTAAGCATGCGTGGGATAGGTATAAGGCTATCCTAGATATAAGATAAGGCCAGGGACTAATGAAAGTATTACATTACTGAGAGGGTAGTGGATGTATGGAATAGTCTTCCAGTAGAAGTGGTAGAGGTTAATACAGTGAAGGAGTTTAAGCATGCATGGGATAGGTATAAGGCTATCCTAGATATAAGGTCAGGGACTAATGCCAGTATTCAGATGATGGGTTGGTGGGTCTGATCTGCTGGTGACACTAATGCAGAGAGTGAGATTCTGATGTAAACATGGAGCAATCAGCAGAGAGATGTCACTGGTTTCCATGGTAACTGCTCCAGTCTTGCTCTTCATTAGCTCCTGTTTGCCCTTATATAACAGTTCATTACCTGCGTGCCTTCCCCATGCTGTCCCGCACCGTGTGTACGTCACATCCGGTCCGACTCCCAATGCAGTCCTCCGGAAACAGCGCACGGCTTCTTCCTTCCGCTTTACATTTCCACCACACGCCCCTTTAATCCCATGACTCGCAGCCAGCCGCTCAGGGCTAGGGATGGGTTTGTCACTCGCTGTATAATCAGGCGGGGGAGGGGTGTCAGTCATTTGGAGGTGGGGGGTGGAGTTTGGGTCTTGTCAGTGCCGGAAGGAGTTGCATGGTGCACACTTCCGCCCGGTTGTCTAGTCTCAGTGTGTTGTCATGGTAACAGGCAGCCTTCCCCTGCACTGAGGGAAGGAGGGAGATCTGCACGGGGCTGGATGCTGAGAACTGGTTCTGAGTGTAACAAGTGTGCAAGGGGTGTGCAGGAGGCTTGATCTGAGTGTAAGAGGTGTACAGGAGGCTGGATCTGAGTGTAAGGGGTGTACAGGAGGCTTGATCTGAGTGTAAGAGGTGTACAGGAGGCTGGATCTGAGTGTAAGGGGTGTACAGGAGGCTTGATCTGAGTGTAAGAGGTGTACAGGAGGCTGGATCTGAGTGTAACAAGTGTGCAAGGGGTGTGCAGGAGGCTTGATCTGAGTGTAAGAGGTGTACAGGAGGCTGGATCTGAGTGTAAGGGGTGTACAGGAGGCTTGATCTGGGTGTAACAAGTGTGCAAGGGGTGTGCAGGAGGCTTGATCTGGGTGTAACAAGTGTGCAAGGGGTGTGCAGGAGGCTTGATCTGGGTGTAACAAGTGTGCAAGGGGTGTGCAGGAGGCTTGATCTGGGTGTAACAAGTGTGCAAGGGGTGTGCAGGAGGCTTGATCTGGGTGTAAGGGGTGTGCAGGAGGCTTGATCTGGGTGTAAGTGGTGTACAGGAGGCTGGATCTGAGTGTAAGGGGTGTGCAGGAGGTTTGATCTGGGTGTAAGGGGTGTACAGGAGGCTGGATCTGGGTTTAAGGGGTGTACAGTAGGCTTGATCTGAGTGTAAAGGGTGTGCAGGAGGCTTGATCTGGGTGTAAGTGGTGTACAGGAGGCTTGATCTGGATCTAAGTGGTGTACAGGAGGCTTGATCTGGATCTAAGTGGTGTACAGGAGGCTTGATCTGGGTGTCAGGGGTGTGCAGGAGGCTTAATCTGGGTGTACAGGGCGTGCAGTGAGCTGATTCAGGGTGTACAAGGGGCACAATGAGCTGATTCAGGGTACACCGGGCGTGCTGTGAGCTGATTTAGGGTGTACGGGGCGTGCATGGCTGATTAAGGGTATACCCGCCGTGCAATGAGTTGATTCAGGGTGTACGGGGCGTGCAGTGAGCTGATTCCGGGTGTTCGGCACTGCGTATTGAATTGGATCACAGAGGTGCACTGTGATATGGAGCAGGACTTGGCGTTTGGACCGGGGTGTAAGAGGGTGTGCAGGTAGTTGGATGAGAGAGTATGGGGTGTGTGCAATACATTGAGTAGTCTGGCTGCTGAAGGACACTGAACCTGGGCTAGCTTATAACTTGCTGGGCAGACATTGCAGCTCATACGGGGTATTAATGAGTCTCAGTATTACCATAAGGAGCGCGGCAGACATGGCCGCTGTGTAATTAGATGGCTGGAAGGTGGATCATGCTGTAACGGGGTTGGTTGAGAGCTGGATCCAGTGACAGGATCATGGGTTCTGCTCTGATGGACCAGTACAGATTGTCCCCCAGCAATACTGTGTGTGAGGGGGTCAGGCCAGAGAATATGCAATCTGGGATTTAAAGCACCATGGATAAGGTAACTCCCCCGGTTAATAACATGTTAGTCTGTGATATACTGGATCACTCTTAGTGCGTCACGCTATACCTGATCCCCAGTGTATATAGTGTTTATGTGACTGGATTTTATTAGATATTCCTCCCAGGACATTCTATTTATTTAGCAAAAACGGGCATGTTTGGTAAGTTTGGATTTGATGTAATTTGTACAGTCCGAGTGGGTAGAATATTCTATTTATTTATAATGTCTGAACTACAAATGCCCTGATTCTGTGCAATTCTGAAAGGCTGGCTGGGGATCATGGGATTTGTAATGTATCAGCAGCTGGAGGGCCGCAGTTAGACTCCTGATTTTGGGATTTCACTGTTTGCTACATTCACTGATTAACCTGTTAAAGGGACTCTGTTGCCTAAATATGGTTTATACTTTGAGTGTAAAGAATAACATGTTATCGACAAATGATCTATACAATGAAGGTTATATTTTTGAAAGAATTGACAAGGGAATTGCAGAATTAAGGTCACAATAGTCTTAAGATTGCAATTCTAGGATGTCCAGCTAGCCGGTATATTACCAGCAGGCCGGTCTGGCTTGAGGTCAGTGTTCGGCCTCTGGATCAATAGAATTGACGGTATTTTTATGAAGTCGGTCGAATTGCACTCAAATGCTTAGACATATGTGATTTAAAGTGGTGCCACCTGCATAGTATGAACCAGGCATTGATAGACACACCTGGCTCTGCTCCGAGGTCTGCCTCTTAACTGAGGCAGATCTCGTCTGATGCTGACATTGTCGGCATGTGCTCGGCCAATCTGCGCAGGTGGCTCATCTGAGCATCTTCTCAGGGTCTGTCACGTCTGCTCATGGCCTTCTAATGTAACATTTCACCTGCCAGTCCAAATTACAAGCCAGTTAATCGTCATACGAGGAGCAGTGGACATCTCACTTCTATATTAGACGTTTAGTGGTTCTTTACATATGTCTGTGTCATTTCCTGCTTGTGACATCACAGTGAGCCATGGGGCGAGCCTGTCATTCACATTATCCCTTTTATTGTTAGGTCCATTACCAATGCGAAGAGATAATCAACAAATTAAAGGAGGGTGGGCTTAATCCTGATTCCTCGGCAGAAGAGCACCTGACGTTTCTGTGGGATCTCTACCAAGAAACTCAAACCGAATTACAGACTGCAACAAGCACGTTGGTGGAACTGAAGCAGCAGCAAACCGAAGAAATGAAAGAGGTAAGTCCTAGAACTAGTGCTTAACCAGAAGCTCATTACTTAATCAGTTATACTGCAGGGGTCACATTTAAAGAGAGTAATACATTGGCCCTGTTTTCGTTTTGTTTTATTCGCTTTTTCTGTCCTGCTATGATTTCCAGTGACTAAGATTGGAAGAAACTAGGCACTAGGACACAGTCAGTCTGACAAAGAGGAATTTGGTCACTGACTCCATTAATAAAAGCTCGTCTGCCTGACAGGCCCGTATGAGGCAGGTCATTTGGCGACAAGCCACATGGCACTAATGCAATTTGCAGGAAGCAAATCCGTTGGTGCTTAGTCTCTACTTTATGGAACTAGTGATCACTTCTAAATTAAACTTGATAGATCATTTAAAAAGTGACTAAATCAGCAAAACCTGGCCAGTTTATTAATGATTTTAAACCTGACATTGCCACCTCTTTAAATATAGTCATTAACTACTATCGACTCTAACAGAGGGCGGACATCTTGGGACAGATCTTCATTCATCCAACCCAAGATTCTAAACAACATGTCCGCCCCCTGATAGACCTGCACTGAACAGAGAAAACTACAGACCGGGCGAGATTGACAGGAAGGCCCAGGTACGGCCGGCAGCCGCAATCACAGAAATGACAACATATGTTTAACTGAAAGATTGCATCATGCATGTTTTAATTAGAAATGCTTTAATGAGTAAATGCAAATAAGGAACCATATTGGGCCCTCTGCACGATACAGAAACATAGAATGTGTTGGCAGAGACGTCCCAGACCCCCTCTCATTGTGTCCTTTTAAGAATTAGGACTTAATTTATAACTCTTGTGATTTTGGATTGCATTAACGTACACAGAAAGGGATTATTGACGTGTGTGCTGCCATTTTGAATTCATTAGGTAGAGAACTACGTTGCTCATATCCGCAGCCTCACGGAGGAGAGAGAGATGCTGACTACGGATTTTGAAAAGGAAAATATACAACTCCGGATCGAGCTTGAAAAACGTCAGATCCAGCAGGGTGAGAGGATTGTTACCCAGGCCAAATACTACTTTGAGAAAAGGACTTGATTCGGATTTATAGACATTACGAGTAAAACAGACTCTTTCAGGAGCCAGCTTGGTTATTGTTGGGAGCCAGGGAGATGCTATATAGATAGTGATCTAGGTTAAAAGATTCTAATAAAGTTAGGAGCAGTAGGGATTGGAGGAGCCTGTTGTAGGGAGTTTATCTTGGTTCAAGTTTTTTAATTATTTAAATTTCCATATGATCTTTCAGAATACTAAATGTCCAGCAGAGATTATTAAGTTTTTGTTTTTTTAGATAATAGGGTCTATTCAATGCAGCCCAATATGGCCCTAACTCAGGCCAGATTGGGGTATAAGGCTGATTTTGGTACGATTTTTGTTAGGGGCAGACATGAAGGGGCAGACATGTTTCAAATCTTTGTTCTGTATAGCTCTATCAGGGGATGGACATGTTGTTTAGAATCTTTGCTCCGTATAGCTCTATCAGGGGGTGGACATGTTGTTTAGAATCTTTGCTCTGCATAGCTCTATCAGGAGGCGGACATGTTGTTTAGAATCTTTGCTCTGTATAGCTCCATCAGGGGGCAGACATGTTGTTTAGAATCTTTGCTCTGTATAGCAGTACCAGGGGTCGGACATGTTGTTTAGAATCTTTGCTCTGTATAGCAGTACCAGGGGTCGGACATGTTGTTTAGAATCTTTGCTCTGTATAGCTCTATCAGGGGCGGACATGTTGTTTAGAATCTTTGATATGTACAGCTCTATCAGGGACAGACATGTTTAGAATCTTGGGTCATATTTTACTTCATATTAGCCAAGATGTCCGCTCCCTGATAGAGCTATATGGAACAATATTCTTCCCTTGAAGCATTTCTACATGAAATGCATACACATGATGCAAATGTTCAATTAAACATCATTTAATTTTCTTTTTTATACATTTACTTCCAAGCATAAACTTTGCAACTTTCAAATAGGGTATTAACCCCTCTAATGTATATGTAAGAAAACAAGAAGTCTTTCTAATAGTTTTAAGCTAAAATTGTAAACTCGACTTTATTGTTCATTTAATTACAAAACAATAAACCCAATGTGTCTGTTTATATATTGTATGGATTTAATCCATGGGGGTCTCTGTTTAGAATCTCAGCTGAAGGAGGTGGAGGAAATGTTGGTCCAGGAGTGTTTGAATGAGATCGCCCACAGCAGCCCCAGCGAGCAAGTCGCGTATTTGTTGGTTGAAAGATCAACTTTATTGGAAAAACTGGAGCTTTTAGAACAGAAGTTGGATTCCCAACTGGAGAATCCGAGTGATGTTAAACGACAGGTATTTATTATGTAATTACAACTTCCTACAACACATACAATCATGACTTAAATGTCATTCATTTATCTTCTTTTATATCAACTCACCTTTTAGTAAATAGATCACCGGGGGAGGTAAAACTTGGTGAATTCCTCCTGCTAGGGAAAGTGATTTATTCTTGAAATACAGGGAATTGCAAACTTAAGGCCAAAGTAGCCGAGTTTAAAGTACAGCTGCTTTGGAGAATTTTTCTAACTCAGCTACTTTGGCCTTAAAGGGACAGTCTAGTCCCCAAACTCACTTTGGTGCAAGCTGAAGATTACCGTTTGTATTGAGCACAGGCTTTTTTCCCAGTGTGATTTGATGCAGACATTCTGCATAAATCACATTTTTAATATTTTTCTCAAGCCCTCCCCTGCATCCTGTCCCACAGGTACTGCCGCACTGATTGCACTGAGCATGTATCAGTTTTGTTTCATTTAGTCACTTGCTCTGCTGGTGTAATAGAATGCATTGAGGGGAACCTAAGTGACCTTGCTATTGTACACATAGGATCTCTTAACAGTTCAACACATTGTCTGATGACATCTCTAGAGAAACAGGATATTCTGTTCATTAGAATAGCGTTATTCTCATTGGTTTCTGCAGCAACAAAAGAAAATCGAGGAAATTAACTTTTACTCGGCTAGTGTGGGCAGTCCTGGTTTCTTGCAAAATGACGTAATTTCACAAATTCATCTAAGTGTAAGATTTTAAAAATTTTAAGCAATGCAAAATGTAAAACCTGCATTTTAAAGCACTTTGAATGGACTTTAATATGCATTAACATTTGGAAGATGCAATTTTGGCACCAGACAGTCCCTTTAAGTTTGCAATTCACTTCTCAATTCCTTGTGATTCTCTCTTTCATGAATAAATCCCAAAGTCACCAGGTTTTGTCCCTGCACAATGTTATATAAATGTCATCTCACATCTGTCCATAAGAACTCATCGGGGTCGATATGATCCAGTGTGAGAGCAGCTGGACAGCATTAGAGAGAATATAGTATCGATCTATAGCTCTATTGTATATGAAGCCGCAGGCTGATGACATCAGACGCACAAACTGGTCTCTTAATATCTTTCATCCAGGATGAATTGGAACAAATTCACCAGACATTAGAGGAAGAATTATATCAGCAACGAGAGTCTATGAAACGCACGAAGGAGACTCTGAACAAGGTACAGTACTTGGTATAAAGTGTTTACATTAATCCCAATAAGATCTGCGTAATATATATATACAGAGAGTAAAGGGAGCTGGCTCAAATGACTGGTCATTGGTCTATCTCCGCCCAGGAGTAAAAACTGAATTAAAAATAACTAAGTATTCCAGTAGAAAACACACCACAGATGTAAACAGACAGAATATATATATATACACGCGGCTTCACATAGAAAAGATTCTCAAATGGAAATGGTTTATGCGATTGCTTTTTTATGATTTATTTAATAGCATTATTAGTGAATAAATGATAGGGATCTAAGGCTGCAGGATTTGTAGAGGGCTGATATGAGCAGGTAGAGGTGTAGATGAGTCTGGGAGTGGGATCTTTTAAAACATGGCTGTAATTTGCATTCCTGGCACAGATCATATACTACACCTCCGAGATGATTTTACTAAACAGACAAATGGTCAGAATGGCACAAGACTATCCTAGATATAAGATAAGGCCAGGGACTAGTGAAAGTATTACTTTACTGAGAGGGTAGTGGATGCATGGAATAGTCTTCCAGTAGAAGTGGTAGAGGTTAATACAGTGAAGGAGTTTAAGCATGCGTGGGATAGGTATAAGGCTATCCTAGATATAAGATAAGGCCAGGGACTAATGAAAGTATTACTTTACTGAGAGGGTAGTGGATGTATGGAATAGTCTTCCAGTAGAAGTGGTAGAGGTTAATACAGTGAAGGAGTTTAAGCATGCGTTGGATAGGTATAAGGCTATCCTAGATATAAGATAAGGCCAGGGACTAGTGAAAGTATTACTTTACTGAGAGGGTAGTAGATGCATGGAATAGTCTTCCAGTAGAAGTGGTAGAGGTTAATACAGTGAAGGAGTTTAAGCATGCATGGGATAGGTATAAGGCTAGATATAAGATAAGGCCAGGGACTAATGAAAGTATTACGTTACTGAGAGGGTTGTGGATGCATGGAATAGTCTTCCAGTAGAAGTGGTAGAGGTTAATACAGTGAAGGAGTTTAAGCATGCATGGAATAGGTAAAAGACTATCCTAGATATAAGATAAGGTCAGGGACTAATGAAAGTATTACATTACTGAGAGGGTAGTGGATGTATGGAATAGTCTTCCAGCAGAAGTGGTAGAGGTTAATACAGTGAAGGGGTTTAAGCATGCATGGGGTAGGATATAAGATAAGACTAGAGATTAATTAAAGTTTTCAGATTTTATTTTTACATTTATTTAGTTTAAGTTAGGCATACACTGGGCAGACTAGATGTCTTATCTGCTGACACCGTCTATGTATCTATACTGTGAATGTAGAGAATTAAAAAAATTCTGAAAAAAGATCTATACATTGTGTTAACAGAATTGCAAAAAATGCCTGAAATGTGTTTTAAATGTGTCTGTGGCAGTCTCCTGCTTATGACATCACCTGGGGCCTGATATGCAAATTACACAGTTCCGATTGAGATGCAGTTCATTTGCATATCGAGACAGGGGTCATGTCGTAAACAGGAGAAACATTTAAAACACATTTTTCTTCTAATTTACACCTTTGTTTGCAGTTTTACCAACACAATATTTAGATAATTTCCAATCATTTAGTATCCTCTACATTCACAGTATAACAATGTTTAGGTGACTGAGTCCCCTACAGATTAGTGTTTATTGCTAGTAATCATTTAACATGTTTTCCATTGAAGGATCCCCTGCCCTCTCTTCAGAATCCCTGGAAGAAGTTATTTGGGGTCCACAGACAGGCTGACAGATTGTCTGCTGCTGGTTCAGTATGTTTCCTTGTCAGTTTGTTTAATAACAAATCTAACAACTTAAACAACACAAACTAATCCGCTAACACATTACATCCCAGCTGTGCTAGTGTCTGCTTATTATCTCACAGATTAGTTATCATTGTACAGTGGAGAGCAATAACCTTTCTACTGCTCACAGGGTCATAACCTTTCTATTGCCCCCAGGGCCATAACCTTTCTACTGCCCCCAGGGCAATAACCTTTCTACTGCTCACAGGGTCATAACCTTTCTATTGCCCCCAGGGCCATAACCTTTCTACTGCCCCCAGGGCCATAACCTTTCTATTGCCCCCAGGGCCATAACCTTTCTACTGCTCACAGGGTCATAACCTTTCTACTGCTCACAGGGTCATAACCTTTCTATTGCCCCCAGGGCAATAACCTTTCTACTGCTCACAGGGTCATAACCTTTCTACTGCTCACAGGGTCATAACCTTTCTATTGCCCCCAGGGCCATAACCTTTCTATTGCCCCCAGGGCCATAACCTTTCTACTGCCCCCAGGGCCATAACCTTTCTTCTGCTCACAGGGTCATAACCTTTCTATTGCCCCCAGGGCCATAACCTTTCTACTGCCCCCAGGGCCATAACCTTTCTATTGCCCCCAGGGCAATAACCTTTCTACTGCTCACAGGGTCATAACCTTTCTATTGCCCCCAGGGCCATAACCTTTCTACTGCCCCCAGGGCCATAACCTTTCTATTGCCCCCAGGGCCATAACTTTTCTATTGCCCCCAGGGCAATAACCTTTCTACTGCTCACAGGGCCATAACCTTTCTATTGCCCCCAGGGCCATAACCTTTCTATTGCCCCCAGGGCCATAACCTTTCTACTGCCCCCAGGGCCATAACCTTTCTACTGCCCCCAGGGCCATAACCTTTCTACTGCCCCCAGGGCCATAACCTTTCTATTGCCCCCAGGGCCATAACTTTTCTATTGCCCCCAGGGCCATAACCTTTCTATTGCCCCCAGGGCCATAACCTTTCTATTGCCCCCAGGGCCATAACCTTTCTATTACCCCCAGGGCCATAACCTTTCTATTGCCCCCAGGGCCATAACCTTTCTATTGCCCCCAGGGCCATAACCTTTCTATTGCCCCCAGGGCCATAACCTCTCTATTGCCCCCAAGGTCATAACCTTTCTATTGCTCACAAGGCCAAAACCTTTCTATTGCTCACAAGGCCATAACCTTTCTATTGCTCACAAGGCCATAACCTTTCTATTGCTCACAAGGCCATAACCTTTCTATTGCTCACAAGGCCATAACCTTTCTATTGCTCACAAGGCCATAACCTTTCTATTGCTCACAAGGCCATAACCTTTCTATTGCTCACAAGGCCATAACCTTTCTATTGCTCACAAGGCCATAACCTTTCTATTGCTCACAAGGCCATAACCTTTCTATTGCTCACAAGGCCATAACCTTTCTATTGCTCACAAGGCCATAACCTTTCTATTGCTCACAAGGCCATAACCTTTCTATTGCTCACAAGGCCATAACCTTTCTATTGCTCACAAGGCCATAACCTTTCTATTGCTCACAAGGCCATAACCTTTCTATTGCTCACAAGGCCATATCACATGTTTCAACTGATGATGTGATTGGGTGATGGGAAGGAAGCTGGTTAATGCCCGAAATAAGAGCATAAGACAAGGATGTTGGGAATTCTGAATAAAGTCAGTATCTTGTGGACTTAAAGTGACAGTCTAGTCGCCCAACTCCCTTTGGAGAGTTAGGCGACTTGATTGTCAAAACTTTTGACAACCAACTTGAAACTGAAACTGACATCAGAGCCAGCGAAACGCGTTGAGATTCAGCTTTTGCGGTGGAGTTCAGGTACCTGGTTATGTAGCGTCTATGTCAAAAGAAGTGTGAATAAAATGCAGGTTTAATAACCGCCGGGTCTGAAACATGACGCCATATTGCGCTCTGTCTGTGACATGATCACTTCACACAGGTGTCATTTTAGCCATTCACACTCGTGTAATCTCAGGCCTTGTATTATTTATACGTGTAACACTATCCTGTCCTCACAGAGTTAGTTACTGTTTGTGTCGCTTTGATAATATTCCTGCCTCGTGTACAGGCGCCCAGACCGTTTATTGTAGATTTCCTATAAATGAGACGTTTAAAATCTCATTATCTGTGTTTTATTACTCAGTTTAAGCTTTTAATGACTGATTTTTGCATCCTTCTCAGTTCGTCCGTGACTAGGCCTGAATCCGGGGTGTCACTATATACTGAGGAATTTATTCCTGAAAGAGGGAGTTGAGAAGGGAATTTCAGACTTAAAGCCGCGATCGTGGATGCGCACACAGTTCATCGTCTGGCATCTTACAGAATTACAGGCTGTGTCAGAAATGCAATTCGGATGCCATATTCGGTCCCTTGGATCATAAAAGTAGGAGGGGCTGGAGACTCTCTGAATGAAATAAAATACAAAGTAATCCCCCCCCCCCAAAAAAAATTAGGTTCAATTATGTTAAATATTTACTCTGAGTCAAAAAAACTAAACTTATCCTTTAAGTTTGCAATTCTCTTGTCAGTTCCCTCTTGAATAAAGTCCCAGATAATGAACTGTAGTGAAATACGGACAGGAATTATCAGGCCAAAGTAGCTGAGCTGGATCAATTCTCCCATGTACCTATTATTCCATCAATTCACTGTTTATTACATGTTTGCACCCCAATGAGTCGATGGGGCAATTACACACACCATGAGGCCTATCCGATGAACGGTGAACTGACAAGTGAACTGCAATAATCAGTCTTTAATAGCCGACCTGGGGGGGGGGGGGGCACTCCATGAGAGGCCCGGGAATTGATAACATGGCTCCCTGCATGTGGGACACGGATCAGATTACTAATAATCCGGAGTATAACACCCCCCCTCGTTTCAATGCATCAAACATTGGGGTAATGTATAAAGATGGCGGCCACACAGCGCCACATACTGGCATTATCTGCGTGGGCTGCTCTGTATAAATCAGACTTCGACAAGAGATGTTGGGGGTCTGTGCTGCCCACCGCCGCTTCCAGACTGCCGGGTGGCACCTGCACAGCCCATGTATAAAGGATCCGGCACAGAGAAGGACTGGAAAGTGTCAGGATTTATTAATAACAAATGGCGATTGTGCCTTTTTTTCCAGCCACTTCTGGCGTTTTACAGTGCGGGACTTTAAGCGTAACTCCCATGGTGATTTTCCAGTCAGATTGATTTTCTAGTTTACTTTGTACCATTACAGGGTATCTGAGGTTCCAGTCATGTGAAACGCGTTGACATCCATTCCTGGAAACCCTGGATTTGCAGGCTGGTTCTGGATCCTCCTCTCCGGTCACAGTTTGTGGTGCGATGTTTAAGTCTGGGGATGTTATTTTCTTTACCGCAGACTTATGACGAAGAACTCGATAAAGAGAAGAGAATGAGGGAAAGAGTAGAACGAGATTTGGACGAGGCAGCTCGGAGGCTTCAGATGTCCCACGAAGAGATCCGCAGGCTGACCGATGAATTACTCATTAAAAAGAAAGAGATTTACGAGCTCGGTAATTATTCAGACCCATTGATTTACATTGATTTTGATCAGTGCTGGTGCTGAGGTCCCCCAGCTGATAAGTGACCACCTGTAGTGCTGCAGAGCATCGTGGGAATTATAGTTCTCCACAATACACTATTTGCTTTATGACATGTCTCTATTTGTTATAACTACAGACGTCTTTATTGGATGAGGATGCAGGTTTGGACATCCAGTGCATCATCCATGGTATGAGCTGTTTTTATACTGAGAACTACGGCATGGTTTACAGGCCTTAAATCAAATCCCAGGCACCACGGGCGCAAAAAAACTAAAATATCCGATTTTTTTTTTATTTAAGATTTGGGGTCTAGGCAATCATGGAAGGAGCAGGTTACAAACTGGGTACAATGTAAAGGAAACTGGATCAAGGTTTACTAAAAAAATGTGTCATTGAATTTTTAGACGGCCAGTTTCGGGCCTAGTGATTCCCACACAGCCAAACCCTAGCATGGTTTCCCAAATGTCACTGTGACCATTCATGTTACTTGTTGTTCTAGAGCATCTTCTGCAGAAGACTCGGCAGGAGAGTGAGATACTGAAACAGGAACTGAAAACTGCTCAGGAGAATGGTAATCTATACACTGTGCGATTATAACACGCATCACTGCGAAATAATAAGAGTTAAAATCTTCCTCCAGGCGCACTCTCCACCTAGCTTGCTTAGTGCATAACCACTTCCCCCTCTACCTGAGCAGCACGCTCACTCTTACTCCCCCTCTACCTGAGCGGGCATGCTCACTCTTACTCCCCCTCTACCTGAGTGGCATGCTCACTCTTACTCCCCCTCTACCTGAGCGGCATGCTCACTCTTACTCCCCCTCTACCTGAGCAGCATGCTCACTCTTACTCCCCCCTCTACCTGAGCAGCACGCTCACTCTTACTCCCCCTCTACCTGAGCGGGCATGCTCACTCTTACTCCCCCTCTACCTGAGTGGCATGCTCACTCTTACTCCCCCTCTACCTGAGAAGCATGATCACTCTTACTCCCCCTCTACCTGAGTGGCATGCTCACTCTTACTCCCCCTCTACCTGAGAAGCATGATCACTCTTACTCCCCCTCTAACTGAGCAGCATGATCACTCTTACTCTCCCTCTACCTGAGTGGCATGCTCACTCTTACTCCCCCTCTACCTGAGTGGCATGCTCACTCTTACTCCCCCTCTCCCTGAGCGGCATGCTCACTCTTACTCCCCCTCTCCCTGAGCGGCATGCTCACTCTTACTCCCCCTCTCCCTGAGCGGCATGCTCACTCTTACTCCCCCTCTCCCTGAGCGGCATGCTCACTCTTACTCCCCCTCTACCTGAGCAGCATGATCACTCTTACTCCCCCTCTCCCTGAGCGGCATGCTCACTCTTACTCCCCCTCTCCCTGAGCGGCATGCTCACTCTTACTCCCCCTCTCCCTGAGCGGCATGCTCACTCTTACTCCCCCTCTACCTGAGCGGCATGCTCACTCTTACTCCCCCTCTACCTGAGCGGCACACTCACTCTTACTCCCCCTCTAACTGAGCAGCATGATCACTCTTACTACAATCCACCTTTCATTAGTGATCTGTCACATGAAAACGGACGCAGGTCGCAGTGCGTTCTCTTTCCGAGCTCCTCATATGTGGAATCAGCCTCCCTGATTCTGCCAAATCATCCTCTAGTCTAAAATCCCTGAAAATAGTGTATCCTGACTTCTAAAAACAGAATGTACCTGTTATTAGACTACAGGCGTCTATATCTATATACATTATATATTTGTAATTAGGTCAAACACACTTGAAACCGTGAAAGATCTCAATGAATTCCTCCTGGTAAAATACTTTCTGTATCAAATCGCTTTGCTACAGATTCACAGGAATTGCAAAAAGCCAAAGACTTTAGCACCAGACTGAACAGAGAAATCCTAGCATTACGAAATCGAGTCAAATCACTGGACTCGGACAGAAAAAAATATATAGAGCAGGTGAGTTTATTACCTGTTTTCAGAAAGTAGTGGATGCATGAGATGGTCTTCCAGCAGAAGTCGAATTCTAATTGCCAGTTCTCTCATCTGTAGGGTGAAAAAAGTGACAGTGAATCAATAGGAAAAGCTGCGTGCAAAGAAAATCCAACCTTTAAGGACAATGAACTGCTTCATAAAAGGTATTATTTTAATGGATTTAAACCATAAACGACGCCTAAATATTATACACAGGACACACGGGATTACACGAATCATGGGCAAACGCCTTATTAATAGCCCTGCCCAGTTTGGTCAAGACACACCCACTTATTGCCTAACTCCACCCATTTTTGTCCAATCTCTTCATGTATCTCAATCCTACTTCTCTGTTAAGCCCGACACACACAGGCCAAAATAGTCGAGTCGGGAAAAACGATCCCAAATCAACCTGAAAAGGGAGAATGTTTTCATTGACTACTCTGGCCTGAAGTTTGAAAATCCCTTGTCAATTCCCTCATTCCTGAATTAAGCTCTAAGAATTTGAGGCACATAAGAGCGATTACACACACAGTAATAAAGAGGAATGTAAATGATCGGGGGGCACCCGGACCCCGCACTGTGTTTCCCCCTTTATAAAGCTGTCGGCTTGCGCTGGAGGAGAAGCAATGTCTCTATAAAGTACTGCAGCACAAACTGCACAACCTGCAGAGCGAACACGAAGAAACCGTGGAGCGAAACGAGGAGCTGGAATCCATACTGGGAGAGACTCAGAATCGCACCAAAGAGCAGAGCGAATACTTTGAATGTGAAGTAGCCGGACTCCAAATGAATGTAAGTATCCCGTACAGGGTGCGATCGGGATCTGAGTGATGGACAACTTAAGGTCAAAGCCAACCAATTGGAAAACATTCTCCCCCTTGGCTGCATCGGAGATGGGTTTAGTGCAACTCCGCCGCTTGGCCTAAAGTCTGAAATTCTCTATTCCCTGCAGTTCTCTCTTTCATGAATAACATACTTTGTGTCAGTCTAGCCCATAGCACCCCGAGGGTCTGCGCAATAAAGAGAGAAGCACATTTCATACTTACTTCATATGTGGAATTAGCCTCCCAGAATCTGTCAAATGATCCACTAGTCTAAGGAAAGACGCTTCCCTACTTCTAAACACAGAAGGGTCCACTAAATAAAGGGAGAATTGCAGGGAATTGAGAAGGGAAATGCAAACTTAAGGCCAAAGTAGCCGAGTTGGAAACATTCTCCCATTCAGCTACTTTGGCCTAAAGTTTGAAATTCCCTTCTCAATTCCCTGCCATTCTCTCTTTATTCAGTAGACCCTAGAATTTACCTGTTACTAGGTTACAACCATGTAATTATATGTTTATTGTTACTTTTTATTTCCTTTATGTAGAAATGTACATGTCTGTGTGTCGCCTCCACGACTTCCTTTATTAATATGTAAAGTTTATTATAACTCGGGATCTGAGTGATGGACAACTTAAGGTCAAAGCCAACCAATTGGAAAACATTCTCCCCCTTGGCTGCATCGGAGATGGGTTTAGTGCAACTCCGCCGCTTGGCCTAAAGTCTGAAATTCTCTATTCCCTGCAGTTCTCTCTTTCATGAATAACATACTTTGTGTCAGTCTAGCCCATAGCACCCCGAGGGTCTGCGCAATAAAGAGAGAAGCACATTTCATACTTACTTCATATGTGGAATTAGCCTCCCAGAATCTGTCAAATGATCCACTAGTCTAAGGAAAGACGCTTCCCTACTTCTAAACACAGAAGGGTCCACTAAATAAAGGGAGAATTGCAGGGAATTGAGAAGGGAAATGCAAACTTAAGGCCAAAGTAGCCGAGTTGGAAACATTCTCCCATTCAGCTACTTTGGCCTAAAGTTTGAAATTCCCTTCTCAATTCCCTGCCATTCTCTCTTTATTCAGTAGACCCTAGAATTTACCTGTTACTAGGTTACAACCATGTAATTATATGTTTATTGTTACTTTTTATTTCCTTTATGTAGAAATGTACATGTCTGTGTGTCGCCTCCACGACTTCCTTTATTAATATGTAAAGTTTATTATAACTCTGGACTTGTTCCCCCCGGACGTACTTGAGAATGAGAGAAACCTCAGTGTATTTGTCCTGGGGAAACACTTTCTAAATTAATATAGTGGGATTAATTATTGTTTAGATTATTCTCCTATGAAAAGTGTGTTACACATCTGTAGATTCAGCCAAATACTGAGAGCGAGTGTGAGCTATGTGCAATGTGAGGATTATACCGAGAGCGAGTGTGAGCTGTGTGCACTGTGAGGATTATACCGAGAGTGAGTGTGAGCTGTGTGCAATGTGAGGATTATACTGAGAGCGAGTGTGAGCTGTGTGCAATGTGAGGATTATACTGAGAGTGAGTGTGAGCTGTGTGCAATGTGAGGATTATACCGAGAGCGAGTGTGAGCTGTGTGCACTGTGAGGATTATACCGAGAGTGAGTGTGAGCTGTGTGCAATGTGAGGATTATACTGAGAGCGAGTGTGAGCTGTGTGCAATGTGAGGATTATACTGAGAGTGAGTGTGAGCTGTGTGCACTGTGAGGATTATACCCAGTGTGAGTGTGAGCTGTGTGCACTGTGAGGATTATACTGAGAGCGAGTGTGAGCTGTGTGCAATGTGAGGATTATACCGAGAGTGAGTGTGAGCTGTGTGCAATGTGAGGATTATACTGAGAGCGAGTGTGAGCTGTGTGCAATGTGAGGATTATACCCAGAGTGAGTGTGTGCTGTGTGCACTGTGAGGATTATACCGAGAGTGAGTGTGAGCTGTGTGCAATGTGAGGATTATACCCAGAGTGAGTGTGAGTGTGAGCTGTGTGCACTGTGAGGATTATACCGAGAGCGAGTGTGAGCTGTGTGCACTGTGAGGATTATACCGAGAGTGAGTGTGAGCTGTGTGCACTGTGAGGATTATACCGAGAGTGAGTGTGAGCTGTGTGCACTGTGAGGATTATACCGAGAGTGAGTGTGAGCTGTGTGCAATGTGAGGATTATACCCAGAGTGAGTGTGAGCTGTGTGCACTGTGAGGATTATACCGAGAGTGAGTGTGAGCTGTGTGCACTGTGAGAATTATACCGAGAGCGAGTGTGAGCTGTGTGCACTGTGAGGATTATACCGAGAGTGAGTGTGAGCTGTGTGCACTGTGAGGATTAATACTGAGAGTGAGTGTGAGCTGTGTGCAATGTGAGGATTATACCGAGAGTGAGTGTGAGCTGTGTGCACTGTGAGGATTATACCGAGAGTGAGTGTGAGCTGTGTGCAATGTGAGGATTATACCCAGAGTGAGTGTGAGCTGTGTGCACTGTGAGGATTATACCGAGAGTGAGTGTGAGCTGTGTGCACTGTGAGAATTATACCGAGAGCGAGTGTGAGCTGTGTGCACTGTGAGGATTATACCGAGAGTGAGTGTGAGCTGTGTGCACTGTGAGGATTAATACTGAGAGTGAGTGTGAGCTGTGTGCAATGTGAGGATTATACCGAGAGTGAGTGTGAGTGTGAGCTGTGTGCACTGTGAGGTTTAATACTGAGAGTGAGTGTGAGCTGTGTGCACTGTGAGGATTATACTGAGAGCGAGTGTGAGCTGTGTGCACTGTGAGGATTATACCGAGAGTGAGTGTGAGTGTGAGCTGTGTGCACTGTGAGGTTTAATACTGAGAGTGAGTGTGAGCTGTGTGCACTGTGAGGATTATACCGAGAGTGAGTGTGAGCTGTGTGCACTGTGAGGATTATACCGAGAGTGAGTGTGAGCTGTGTGCACTGTGAGGATTATACCGAGAGTGAGTGTGAGCTGTGTGCACTGTGAGGATTATACCGAGAGTGAGTGTGAGCTGTGTGCAATGTGAGGATTATACCGAGAGTGAGTGTGAGCTGTGTGCACTGTGAGGATTATACTGAGAGTGAGCTGTGTGCAATGTGAGGATTATACCCAGAGTGAGTGTGAGCTGTGTGCACTGTGAGGATTAATACTGAGAGTGAGTGTGAGCTGTGTGCACTGTGAGGATTATACCGAGAGTGAGTGTGAGCTGTGTGCACTGTGAGGATTAATACTGAGAGTGAGTGTGAGCTGTGTGCACTGTGAGGATTATACTGAGAGTGAGCTGTGTGCAATGTGAGGATTATACCCAGAGTGAGTGTGAGCTGTGTGCACTGTGAGGATTAATACTGAGAGTGAGTGTGAGCTGTGTGCACTGTGAGGATTATACCGAGAGTGAGTGTGAGCTGTGTGCACTGTGAGGATTATACTGAGAGCGAGTGTGAGCTGTGTGCACTGTGAGGATTAATACTGAGAGTGAGTGTGAGCTGTGTGCACTGTGAGGATTATACTGAGAGTGAGTGTGAGCTGTCTGCACTGTGAGGATTATACTGAGAGTGAGTGTGAGCTGTGTGCACTGTGAGGATTAATACTGAGAGTGAGTGTGAGCTGTCTGCACTGTGAGGTTTAATACTGAGAGCGAGTGTGAGCTGTGTGCACTGTGAGGATTAATACTGAGAGTGAGTGTGAGCTGTGTGCACTGTGAGGATTATACTGAGAGTGAGCTGTGTGCAATGTGAGGATTATACCCAGAGTGAGTGTGAGCTGTGTGCACTGTGAGGATTAATACTGAGAGTGAGTGTGAGCTGTGTGCAATGTGAGGATTATACCGAGAGTGAGTGTGAGCTGTGTGCACTGTGAGGATTATACCGAGAGTGAGTGTGAGCTGTGTGCAATGTGAGGATTATACCGAGAGTGAGTGTGAGCTGTGTGCACTGTGAGGATTATACTGAGAGCGAGTGTGAGCTGTGTGCACTGTGAGGATTAATACTGAGAGTGAGTGTGAGCTGTGTGCACTGTGAGGATTATACCGAGAGTGAGTGTGAGCTGTGTGCACTGTGAGGATTATACTGAGAGCGAGTGTGAGCTGTGTGCACTGTGAGGATTAATACTGAGAGTGAGTGTGAGCTGTCTGCACTGTGAGGTTTAATACTGAGAGTGAGTGTGAGCTGTGTGCACTGTGAGGATTAATACTGAGAGTGAGTGTGAGCTGTCTGCACTGTGAGGTTTAATACTGAGAGTGAGTGTGAGCTGTGTGCACTGTGAGGATTATACCGAGAGTGAGTGTGAGCTGTGTGCACTGTGAGGATTATACCGAGAGTGAGTGTGAGCTGTGTGCACTGTGAGGATTATACCGAGAGTGAGTGTGAGCTGTGTGCAATGTGAGGATTATACCGAGAGTGAGTGTGAGTGTGAGCTGTCTGCACTGTGAGGATTAATACTGAGAGTGAGTGTGAGCTGTGTGCACTGTGAGGATTATACTGAGAGCGAGTGTGAGCTGTGTGCACTGTGAGGATTAATACTGAGAGTGAGTGTGAGCTGTCTGCACTGTGAGGTTTAATACTGAGTGTGAGCTGTAGTAACATAACCAGTATTGTGCTTTGTTGTTGGGGGGCGGGGGGGGGCAGTAAATGCAGTAACAGGAATTTGGTTACTTAGCGACTGCAAACAAAAAGTGAGTTCAGACCCTGAGCCTTACAGACAGTCAGTGCTGTGTTTGCTTTATACTTTCTCCACTTAGCATATGTCACCACTTGTCATTTTCCAAACAACGGATCAGACATCCGGACCATCTCGGAACCTAAAGTAATACTGTGCAGGATTCTTTGTTTTTACAGATAAAAAGCACCTGTTTAATCAGATTTCTTTTGTTTTGTTTTTAAAAACAAAAGATTAAGAGATTGGAATCCGAGCTGCAGAAATCCCAGGAAAGAAACCAAGAAACTCTCGCTATGGATCGAGGAGAACGGATCGAGGTTACAAAGATGGCGGAATTAAAGCAGGTCAGATGGGAAAAAAGTACAGGAAAAATAAATCTCTGCAGATTGTACGACAGATAATGCTTGTGAGCAAAGTGTAGAACATGGCAAGAGTGTATCAGATGTACCTGTCAGTCAACACTTGGCCTGAGGCGGCTGAGTGTGATTATCCAGACTGCATAAGTCTTATAATAACTACTCATTTTGGTGGAAAAAATGGCATGATTTCCTGTCTATTTTCCTTTAAATAAGTGTTTATATTTGAGGTTTTTTTAATGAAACTATATAAATTTGATCTAAAATGTTGCTTTTTTTTCGCATAATATTTCTTTTCAGTGAGGGATAGACCATGATTGCATTGATTTCACTGGAAGTCGTGCTCTACAGATATCTGGAAATAGCTTTCATTTTCCTTTTGTTCATTTTTTTATGAAATTGATATATATTTTTTGACAGTCAGATCCAGGCCTGTTTTATACACTCAGTATAATAAACACATTGAAGTAAATGTTATTATTTATATCATATATTTTTAAGATAATAGCGTGGCCTCCAGTCCTGTCCATTTTGGAAATAGGCAAATTTACAACATATTAATAAGACAAAGTTGTAGAAAGACCTGAAACTGAAGGACTAGTAATTACATGTCATGGAAGGAGTAAAAATAAGGGCTAAACCCTGAATACAGTTTGATTCGGTCAGAAAGCGTCTTATTTTTTTTATCAAACCTGCACTTTCCATGGAGCTTCTCAGGTAAACTGTGCTGTGGATTTTAGTGTTTAATCTTCGAAAAAAACAATGAATTAAGAGCTGCCATTTTACCGAGCTCAGCTCCGGGAACCAGTCAAGTGATCCCCTCTGTCATTGGTGTGTGGAAGAGCCAATCTCATACAGCCAATCAGCATCTCCTTCCAGCTTACTTTAGGGTGTTAATCAAGAAAGAGGGAATTGACAAGGCAATTGCAAGGTTGAGGCCAAAATAGCCGGGTTGGGAAAATTGTACTGAATGGGATTAGGGTGACTACATGTTTCATTCAGGCACAACTATGACAAATGGATTGGGTGAAATAAAAGCTGCCAACCAGTCCATTATTTTACTGAGCACAGCCCCGGAGGGTGTATTTTTCAGAAGTGTCCCTGAGTAAAAACGCATAGTTGCCAACAGTCTTGACTTTGCCAGATCAGTCCTGTTTTTTGGGTCCTTTCCCGTTCCATTTGCTTTCTAAGTGTACACCGTGCCTGCTGTGGCACATTCAGACTTGTATTCACACTCCCCCGTGTCTGGATCCATACAGACAGACATAATGTCTCTGTGCACTGCCTCATATCTTGATATATTACAGCCCATTAACTGCCTGGTACCGGGCAGCCGGTCTGTAATGACCAGACTATCCCCGTCCTCCAAACCCAGTTTAGAAATCATTGACGCAGTTGGGTTTTCCCACCGAGCAGTGAATTGTGGGTAACGGACGACCGAATGACAAAAATTCAGGCCAAAACCTGGCCGTGTGAGGTGAGGACAGTCACTACGAACCAGACCAAGGAGAACAATATAATAATGAAATAAAACTCGCTCACTCTTGGATATTTCGTTTATTTTGGTTGTAGTTTTGTAATGTTGCACCCTTTATTGATTAAACCTTCTTTGCATGTTTTGTTATATGTTCGTGTCGGTTCATGTCATGTGTGTGTTCGATCGCTGTCCTCACATGATATATGTCTGGGCGTGCGCTAAACAGGAACCAACTTGGCTACAGACAAAATAACGTCTTATCTTGCCAGACGATACCATTATTTTGTACACTTCATAACTGCTGCTGCCTTCCTCAAACTCTCCATGTCCAGCTAAAAATACCTTCTTTTCACCAAGTATAATCAGAATGACAACGCATTTCGTAGTCTGACTTTGTTTTGGCTCATTGAACTGCACGTGAGCTAATTTCCTCGGAGTTTGTTGCAGGTAAGATAAGGAATATGAGGAGATGATGGAATGTTTCTGTCACCAGTTACACAGACTTGCCACTAGTGGGCGCTAGACTTCTGTCAAAGGGGGGATAATTCGAGGATTCTGGCATGAGGAAATCGTTCGTGTTGGGACGTGTTTAAAGGGACACTACCACCAATATAAGCTCAAATTAGATTTACCGTGACTTTGAAGTAAAAACATATATAGCACAGAAGCCACTGTGTTTATTATTTGTTTGAATGTATTACAGCAAATATATATATATATAGAAAGTTTTGTGTTTATTCCCTGACATCCATTTTGTGGATTTTTCCCATGATGCAACATGCTCACTTTACAGCTGTGGGCAGAGCCGATGCGTGATGTCATACGAGACATGTGCAGTGGCAGAGTGATTACTTCTTGTTAAGTTATCTGGGATTTGCTGCAGTTCATAGGTTTATTGGTCTAGAGCCTGGCTCTATTCCCCAGAGCCTCACCTTCTGGACTTTACACCTCAACACAACCTGACGCCTTAACCATCTCACCAATAAGTAAAATTGTGTGGCCCAGCTCCAAGAATCTTGCTCGGGCCCCATACAACACACCCTGTGGTTGTTATACCCTGTGCTGGCCACACATCTGGAGCTCTTACTACCTTTAAATGGACTTAACCATTGCTTGTGCTGTGAATGTATTAAGACAAAAAAGTGTTCATTTACATCTGTGGCGTCTGCTGTTGATGACATCACCTGGGGATTGGCATGCAAATAGGCGACTTTCAATGGGAAAGATGTAATTTGCATATCAAGCCGCAAGGTGATGACTGATACCCAGGAAAAGAGCAGACCGCCAAAACCATATTGATCTGTCCGAGCAGCGCCAGCTCAGTGTCCGTTCTCTCTGTTTGTAGGAAATCCAGGTCTCGACAGTAAAGATGAAAGAGCTTCAGGCGGAGATAAGTAACTTGAAACGCGTTGAACAAGAAAGAAACACTTTACGGGCAGCAAAAGAACGTCTGGAAGAAGAAATGCGTCGGGGAGACATGAAGGTGATACTGCTGTAAAGGGGCTCGGTCACCTAAACATGGCTCACACTGGGATCATTTTATATGATCTAAACATTGTGTTGGCAGAAGTGCAGCAAATGCATAAAATACGAGAAATAATAGGTTTTAAATGTGTCTGTGGAGTCTCCTGTTTATGACATCACTTGTGGCACGGTATGCACATTACCCATTACTCATTGCATAGTAGGTCATTTGCATATCAAGCCACAGGTGATGTCATAAACAGGGAATACTGCACAGTGACTCCACAGTGAGGCTCTACGCACCAGCTACTTCTTGTCACCTGATTAATTAAAGTTTTATGTTACATTTAAATATTGAGACACATACTATTAAAAGCTTTTTTTATTGTTTCCCTTATCCTTTCATGTCTGACCCAAGCACGCGTGCCATTACACACATCACACAACTCTTCTACCCCTAAAATCACTGCTGTAAAAACCAGGAAGGTAGTTATTCTTGAGTGACACGGTTACGGCATAAATTCCTTAACTGAAGACCCAGCGCATCTGCCCTGATCCTCTTGCAAACGCATAAGAAGGGCTAAAGCAGGAACCTGGGCAAGAGATTCTTAATGAATGCCCGTATGCAAAACAAATTCATATACAATGCTGAGTTTAAGAACTAACAGATGAACCAAAGTTAGTCTGATGCCTGGAGTGTCCCTTTAAAACCAGACAATTGCAACCTGTTTGTCCTACACTCAGCATCGTCTTGGCTGTGATTTATTACATGGAACAATGTTTAATGTTTATTTTCACCCACCAGGTTTCTGAACTCACAGACGAATGCAGAAGGTTACAAGACCTGATAAGTGATCAGAAATCATCTAATGAAAGACTGATTACAACAGATCAAACCTGCCAACAGTTACAAATGAAGATTGGAGATCTGGAAAAGCAAGTAGAAGTGGCGAGGTCAGAATGGTATTCTGTGTGATGTGTGCAGTACTGAACTCCCTTTACTTGGATAACCTGACCCGTCATGAATGTAAACAAGGAGTGTGGCCAATTAAAAAAAATCATTTTAAATTCAGATAATTAAGCCATGCATTTAGAAACAAAGGGGTAGGGATGGGGGAGCACAGCACATAGAGTAACCTGGGCGTAGGTTGGGGACAGTCCTGGAGGTGGAGGCGGGCAGCAGTAGGGGGGGTAAATGATGGTTACTACCCTCCATTACTAGGGGGATGGGACACTTCATCGCGGCTGCTTCCGCGCAGCCGCTTCACCGCCGACAGTACAGCACAAGACAGATCGTCGCTGGAGATTTCATCGCGGGACATTTCATCGCTAAAGGTAAGTATTTTACCGATTTTAGTTGGTTTAGAATTAGGGTTTAGGGGGTTACAATTAGGTTTAGTGTTTAGTGTTAGGGGTTAATTTTAGTATTAGGGGTCGGGGGTTAGTATTAGGGTTAGTATTAGGGTTTAGGGGGTTAACTTTAGTATTAGGGGTCGGGGATTAGTATTAGGGTTAGTATTAGGGGTCGGGGGTTAGTATTAGGGTTTAGGGGGTTAATTTTAGTATTGGGGTTAATTTTAGTGTTAGTATTGGGGTTTAGTGTTACTATTGGGGGGGGGAATCATTTATTAGGGGGGTTATTTTAGTTTTACTTTTAGATTTGTAAGAGCTGACAGTTCAGCGCTGAACTGTCAGCTCTTACATAGCTGCAGCCGCGGTGAAACGGCCGCGTTATACTTCAGCGATGAACTGTCAGCGATGAAAATGCGGCGAAGAAGTGTCCTAGACCCCATTACTAGGTCCGTAGCAGTAGAGTTTACCATTCCACCCCCTACATTTCTCTGCCCGACCTCCTCCAATGTGGTAGCGTGGTTGGGCTGCACAATAAGCCCCCTGTGCCAGTAGTAAGGCATTCTAGCTTTACATGAGGCACACCTACCTAGATGCCAGGGATGCGGCCTAGATCACAACCCACCAAGGTGTAGGGATGCATCCACAGCAGGATGGGGATCCCTGGTCCTGTGACAAAGTAGGCCCGGGGTCTGACACATAGACTGTGTCACCGTCAGATAAGAACCATTCGGCCCATCTAGGCTGCCCAATATAACCTGAATTCTTTCATTAGTCCCTGGCCTTATCTTATATCTAGGATAGCCTTATACCTATCCCACGCATGCTTAAACTCCTTCACTGTATTAACCTCTACCGCTTCTACTGGAAGACTATTCCATGCATCCACTACCCTCTCAGTAATGTAATACTTTCATTAGTCCCTGGCCTTATCTTATATCTAGGATAGCCTTATACCTATCCCATGCATGCTTAAACTCTGTCAATGTATTAACCTCTACCACTTCTACTGGAAGACTATTCCATACATCCACTACCCTCTCAGTAATGTAATACTTTCATTAGTCCCTGACCTTATCTTATATCTAGGATAGCCTTATACCTATCCCATGCATGCTTAAACTCCTTCACTGTATTAACCTCTACCACTTCTACTGGAAGACTATTCCATACATCCACTACCCTCTCAGTAATGTAATACTTTCATTAGTCCCTGGCCTTATCTTAAATCTAGGATAGCCTTATACCTATCACATGCATGCTTAAACTCCTTCACTGTATTAACCTCTACCACTTCTACTGGAAGACTATTACATACACCCAATACCCTCTCAGTAATGTAATACTTTCATTAGTCCCTGGCCTTGTCTTAAATCTAGGATAGCCTTATACCTATCCCATGCATGCTTAAACTCTGTCAATGTATTAACCTCTATCACTTCTACTGGAAGACTATTCCATACATCCACTACCCTCTCAGTCAGTAATACTTCCTGACATTATGTTTAAACCTTTGCCCCTCTAATTTCAGACTATGTCCTCTAGTTGTGGTAGTTTTTCTTCATTTATATATACTCTCTTCCTTTACTGTGCTGATTCCCTTTATGTATATAAATGTTTCATATCCCCCTGTATTTACGTAAAAGAACAGTATATATGGACACACTAAATGAGAAAGAGAGAAATTACAGGCTCTTGTCCTGAAGGGATTAATGAGTCAGAAGTGGGCTTCAGTCAAATTGTTGCTCTGGACCGTTTAGTCCCTGCAGTAATTCCCATCCTGTTCCCAGCACGTTCCCATCCCATTCCCAGCACGTTCCTGTCCCGTTCCCAGCACGTTCCTGTCCCGTTCCCAGCACATTCCCATTCCCAGCACGTTCCCATCCCATTCCCAGCACGTTCCTGTCCCGTTCCCATCCCGTTCCCATCTCTTTCTTTCTTGTTAAAGTGTCAGACAAGCTGAGCACAGAAAGACGTGTGAAACGCAGCAGAAGCAGATAAACGAAGGAATGAGTGAGAAGCAAAGCTTGTGGCAAGAGACGCTGGAACTTCGTCAGGAGATCCAAAGCGTCCGCCAAGACATGCAAGCGAAACGAGCGGAGAATTCCCGACTGAAGCGGGAGATGGCCGACATGCACGATAAAATGCCCAGACCTCAGAGCTGCGGGGACGGAGCCGAGGAAGCCGTCCCAAAGGTTGGTGTGTTACCCAGAATTCATAGAGGGCGGAAAACATGTCCAAGGTGGTTAGGCCAAGGCAATCCATGACCGATCCTGGTAACCACGGGAACACTCCCTTCCGGTAATCCTTTGAGTACCAGACAGATATGTAATACAATGCACTGATGGACTACATTTCCCATAATACTCTGTCAGCTAAGAGTCTGGCAGGGGGGTATGGGAGATCTAGCTCTCCAGCAGCGGGTGGGCTTCTACTAGGGTTTCTAAACAACATGTCTGCCCCCTGATAGAGCTATACACAGCAAAGATTCTACACAACATGTCCGCCCCTGATAGAGCTATGCAGAGCAAAGATTCTAAAGAACATGCCCGCCCCCTGATAGAGCTATACAGAGCAAAGATTATAAACAACATGTCTGCCCCCTGATAGAACTATACAGAGCAAAGATTCTAAACAACATGTCTGCCCCCTGATAGAGCTATACAGAGCAAAGATTCCAAACAACATGTCCGCCCCCTGATAGAGCTATACAGAGCAAAGATTCTAAACAACATGTACTCCCCCTGATAGAGCTATACAGAGCAAAGATTCTAAACAACATGTCCGTCCCCTGATAGAGCTATACAGAGCAAAGATTCTAAACAACATGTCCGCCCCCTGATAGAGCTATACAGAGCAAAGATTCCAAACAACATGTCCTCCCCCTGATAGAGCTATACAGAGCAAAGATTCTAAACAACATGTACTCCCCCTGATAGAGCTATACAGAGCAAAGATTCTAAACATGTCCGCCCCCTGATAGAGCTATACAGAGCAAAGATTCTAACCAACATGTCTGCCCCCTGATAGAGGTATACAGAGCAAATACTGGCACAATCGGCGTGTGCGCCAATGTATAAAGTACTGGTTTAGTGATTCTGCGCAATGATATCAAATAAGCAGCCTATGTATAAAAAAATATCATGTGCTGAAAATCAATATGAATATCATGCGCCTGATTTGTGCCGATGAATCTCCGCTAAACACTGTTTGCCGTGCGTAAGACACACCTCCGACAGAGTGGCAGGAGTTATAATAAAGCGCTATCGACGTTATACATAACAATCAGCGATTGCGCCTTTTTATACAACTCCGGACACTTTGCAGTGCGGGAGATTATACACATAATCCCTGTTTGGCTACAGTTGTCCTGTAACAGACTGATTATTTGTTGTTGTATGTTAATAAGTCTGTATTCACCGTGATTCCCGGGTGTTGAGATGTGAAGGGGAGACAGTATTACAACGTGTCCGGCAGCATTGAAGGATGATTGTTAGAGAGAGGCCTAGTCTTGGAGAGGGTTACAATTACACACACATCTGTTTCACATATAGATTTATTGGGTATCCGTGTCCTCACATGCCCTCTGCTCTGCATTGAGGGAAGCAGAATATTCCTTGCTTTGTCTGTAGTTGGAGCTCATTACCTTCACACCGCGGCCGAGATTTACATTGCACTTGGCGTCTAGCAGAGAGCTGTGTTATTGAGTCTGAGGATATGAGAGCAATATTTATAGTTATATGAGGCAGCGCTTTTCATCACTTTAAAAAAAAAACCTTAAAGGAGCATGAAATTAAAACATCTGCCCCTCCAATGACAAGGTCCACCCCCTTAGGTGGGTAATAAAATTGAATCCGTGCACCGTGCTGGTGCAATTGTATAGGTTAAATTATACAGGTACCTAAACATTTTGGCTTTAACCTGCGCTACATGCGGACAGATGCTTGATAGGCATTCTGGGATTAGAAAGTGCGTGTGCTAGTGATAGCTGCAGTTTTTACCTGTATTTCGAAGTCTGCGACGCTCATTTTAGAGAAACCTTTCATAGTGTAGATTACATGTTATTATCCTTTTGTTCCTGAAGTAATTTAAAGCTTGATTACGAGGGTTGGGGGTATTTGAATGTATGTAATTCTTAGTTTGGAAGAGGTTTTTGTCAAATGTGGCTTTTTTCAGGCAGTAACGTCCTTCGTCTCTCTCTATGTTTTATTTCGAATTTTTTTGGTTTGGTTTGACCGCCGGTGAGTTTACAGTTTTGTGGTACATCCAAAATACGATGCGTGTGGGCTGTGACCGCAATTAGGCGGGAGGGATACGTTGTAAAGCCACTGATTCGGGACAAATGTGGGAAATGTGTCATTTGCATTTCAAGACACAATGTGATGTCATCAACAGGAGACACGTTTAAAACATATTTTTCTCCTGATCTGCACGTTCGCTTGCAAAACTGCTAACACAAAGTGTGAGCAATATTTAGGGGACCAAGTCACTCCTAAGGAACCAAGATAATATTTTGGGGGTCAGTTCACCGGCGTGGCCTCCAGGACATGCTTCAGCTCTCTCCAGGCTACTGCAGTTGGTGTATATGTTAAAACGATCTCTGTTTAAAAGCAGACCCGGCTCCTGACTCCAGGTTTGTAGAAGTGAAAAAAAATAGTCTGTGTTTTTGGAAAATGAAAGATATTTAAATTCTAATGAGCGTTTGTGCTGGATGAGGTCAGAGTGAAGGCCCATAAAGGAACAGTACAGATTTTAGACACACAACCTGGATTTATCTAGACTATTTCACTGGGGGTGACTGTTCCCCAATATCCATTGTTTAATATATATATATATTTGTCAGCAGAAGATTATTTACTGTACTTTAATCCTGACGATGTCATTGATATTTCTATTTGTCTTACGCTATGTTAGTACAATGTGTTATTACACTGCTGATATTGGACACACTCCAATTCTCTCTCTTTTTTTGGCAGTTTGTAGCAGGAGATGCTCTCCTCCATCAGCAGTACGAGGAAATTCGCCAACTGCGCCAAGACCTGCACAGGGTTCAGAATGTTTGTATCTCAGCCGAGAAAGAGCTGAGGTACGAAAGGGACAAAAACCTGGGTATAAAGAAGCAGCACATCTCTCTGCAGCAAGATAACACCAAGGTACGCTACCTGCCGCGCTGGGGGTAAAGGCCTAAAAAGCCTGCTGTTTATTAAACACGTCAGCGTCTGGTGCCAAGGGCCCCCCCGGTTATCCATGGGACCATTAGCTGCAGTTTACCCCTTGAGTCCACAAACCCCATTACTGCACTCTTCATTTAGCCCATCAGCCTATTGTCCCGTGCTCCCTGTGCAGTATCCGTCAGTAAAATCAGAGATGACAAGTTATCCTTATCACACAGTTAATGAGCAGCTAAACTTTAAGAAAATAAATTTTTTTGCTGCTTCTTCAGAACCAAATGGTAATATGTAAGTACGACGTGGATTATTGTGGATGCATGGAGCGGCTGTGTGGAGGTCTGTGCCGGTAAACGCAGATCTCCCATAAACTGAGTGAGTTTTAGGCTGTGCTAGTAATAAATGACGGTATCGGATCAGATATTGAAGGGTTATTTGTAAAACCAGATTCTTGGGAAAGTAAAGAACTTTCCATTGGTTTTCATGGTGATTTTAGTTTTATAAATAGTCCCTATTAGTCTCTAGCCCATGTACTCCTGTGAGGTCCCGTGATTCCTTACAGATAATGGCCACTACGACACACGTCTGTTAATTTGACACCAAATATTCCAAGTTCCCACATGTGGATTATGATCCAGGCCAGAATTTGAGGCCTGCAAGCCACTCAGAGGCCTGGGCTGGAAGTTATTAAAGTAATGATGTAATGCAGAGGCCCGGGGGCCTTTCAGACCCCACTTGAAAGCTGCCTGTGACACAATATTGGTCAATGTCATTTATTAAAACGGGTGGGAAATAAGCGTTTGTTTGTCTTGGATCCAGCTCAGCGCGGAATTGAATCATGTCAAACAGAAGCTGGTGAATGTGAGCTCCACATATTCCAGCCTGGAGGCCGAGCAGGAGAAGAGACAGCAGGATGTCAAGGAGATGGAGCTAGAGCTCCTAAAGAGGAGCCAGGGCTCCAAAATGCAGAGCAACTGGCAAGAAAAACTCGAACACGAGAAATCTAGAGCCCAGGAGGCAGAAAAAATGGTACTTTACAGGATTATGTTAAATAGCTGGTATATAAAGCTTTGCTGCAGTGACAGTTGGATGCTTGTGTCTGTCCTGTGTATTTTCAGCTGTATATAAAGCTCTGCTGCACTGACAGTTGGATGCTTGTGTCTGTCCTGTGTATTTTCAGCTATATATAAAGCTCTGCTCCACTGACAGCTGGATGCTTGTGTCTGTCCTGTGTATTTTCAGCTATATATAAAGCTCTGCTGCACTGACAGTTGGATGCTTGTGTCTGTCCTGTGTATTTTCAGCTATATATAAAGCTCTGCTGCAGTGACAGTTGGATGCTTGTGTCTATCCTGTGTATTTTCAGCTTTATATAATGCTCTGTTGCACTGACAGCTGAATGCTTGCGTATGTTCTGTCTGTTTTCAGCTGTATATAAATTTGTTGAGAACAGTTTTTCTTTTTTGAATAAGCATATATAAATAAAGGAAGGAATATGTTTTAACATAAAATTTGTTGTAATAGTACAATAGAGCCACTCTGATGTCGTCACATTCTTCAGAAGAATGTGTAATGACGTCACTGTAAAGTTTTTGTGATGTCATCACATTCCACAGCTTAGCATGTGTGATGAATTCCTCGCTCCAGTAATGTCGAATGCAGCATGCCATTCACCCATCGGAGACATCTAACATTACAGCATGTTCTTCTCCTCCCAGGTCATATAATCTGCAATATCATTTGGAAGGGTATCTCTTTAATTATAAGGTAGTCCAAGTATTGGCCTTATTGAGTAACGTGGAAGGAGCCATCCTAAAAATAACCATATCTGTAGGCCGATAGTTGGGCCGTCCATTGCCCTGCTTATACAAGTGTTATCTCTGTAGGTGTTGGAACTCCAGCAGCAGCTGAGAGCATTTCATCATCAGCTCCAGCTTCTCCAGACCCAGGTCGTAGAGAAAAAGCGTCTGGAGGAAGAACTTCGCAACACCAGAATAAACGAGACTAAACTCCAAGCTCAACTTCAAGAAGAGCAACGGAAAAGGTAGAGAGAAAAATATATTGTATTAGATCATAACACCACCACAAAGAGGTCCAACGAAATAGTATTAGATTGTACCACCACCACAAAGAGGTCCAACGAAATAGTATTAGATTGTACCACCACCACAAAGAGGTCCAACGAAATAGTATTAGATTGTACCACCACCACAAAGAGGTCCAACGAAATAGTATTAGATTGTACCACCACCACAAAGAGGTCCAACGAAATAGTATTAGATTGTACCACCACCACAAAGAGGTCCAATGAAATAGTATTAGATTGTACCACCACCACAAAGAGGTCCAATGAAATAGTATTAGATTGTACCACCACCACAAAGAGGTCCAATGAAATAGTATTAGATTGTACCACCACTACAAAGAGGTCCAACGAAATAGTATTAGATTGTACCACCACCACAAAGAGGTCCAACGAAATAGTATTAGATTGTACCACCACCACAAAGAGGTCCAACGAAATAGTATTAGATTGTACCACCACCACAAAGAGGTCCAATGAAATAGTATTAGATTGTACCACCACCACAAAGAGGTCCAATGAAATAGTATTAGATTGTACCACCACCACAAAGAGGTCCAATGAAATAGTATTAGATTGTACCACCACCACAAAGAGGTCCAACGAAATAGTATTAGATTGTACCACCACCACAAAGAGGTCCAATGAAATAGTATTAGATTGTACCACCACCACAAAGAGGTCCAATGAAATAGTATTAGATTGTACCACCACCACAAAGACGTCCAATGAAATAGTATTAGATTGTACCACCACCACCACAAAGAGGTCCAATGAAATAGTATTAGATCATAACACCACCACAAAGAGGTCCAATGAAATAGTATTAGATTGTACCACCACCACAAAGAGGTCCAATGAAATAGTATTAGATCATAACACCACCACAAAGAGGTCCAATGAAATAGTATTAGATTGTACCACCACCACCACAAAGAGGTCCAATGAAATAGTATTAGATCATAACACCACCACAAAGAGGTCCAATGAAATAGTATTAGATTGTACCACCACCACAAAGAGGTCCAATGAAATAGTATTAGATTGTACCACCACCACAAAGACGTCCAATGAAATAGTATTAGATTGTACCACCACCACCACAAAGATGTCCAATGAAATAGTATTAGATTGTACCACCACCACAAAGACATCCAATGAAATAGTATTAGATTGTACCACCACCACAAAGAGCCTTCCAATGAAATAGTATTAGATTGTACCACCACCAAAAAGACGTCCAATGAAATAGTATTAGATTGTACCACCACCACAAAGAGCCGTCCAATGAAAAGGTATTAGATTGTACCACCACCACAAAGACGTCCAATGAAATAGTATTAGATTGTACCACCACCACAAAGACATCCAATTAAATAGTATTAGATTGTACCACCACCACAAAAACGTCCAATGAAATAGTATTAGATTGTACCACCACCACAAAGAGGTCCAATGAAATAGTATTAGATTGTACCACCACCACAAAGAGCCTTCCAACGAATAGTATTAGATTGTACCACCACCACAAAGACGTCCAATGAAATATTATTAGAACTTAACACCACCTCAAAGGTGACGTCCGTAGAGCTTCATTAGTTGGTTGGTCCGAGGGGAATTCCAGACAGGTTAGCATTACCCAGACACACATCTCTATAGTAGATTAGTCGAACCTGTCTGTCTGCGCTTCTGCTTTCAGAATAGTCTCGGATCAAACATGGGAAGATTTAAAGCAAACAAATACAACTCTTAAAGAAGCAGAAACTTTACTGGCTCAGGATATCTCGACACTGCATCTAAAACTCAATCAACAGGACTCCTTTCTCCGAAGTCTGGACCACGAAAAGAATGCATCAGCTAAGGAGGTGGGTGTGATACAACGAATACTGATAAAGTGTTTAAAGGTCACCTAAACACTGCTAATACTGTGACTGTATCACCTAAACACTGCTAATACTGTGACTGTATCACCTAAACACTGCTAATACTGTGACTGTATCACCCAAACACTGCTTATACTGTGACTGTGTCACCTAAACACTGCTGATACTGTGAGTCACCCAAACACTGCTTATACTGTGACTGTATCACCTAAACACTGCTAATACTGTGACTGTATTACCCAAACACTGCTTATACTGTGACTGTATCAGCTAAACACTGCTTATACTGTGACTGTATCACCCAAACACTGCTAATACTGTGACTGTATCACCCAAACACTGCTTATACTGTGACTGTATCACCTAAACACTGCTTATACTGTGACTGTATCACCCAAACACTGCTTATACTGTGACTGTATCACCCAAACATTGCTTATACTGTGACTGTATCACCCAAACACTGCTTATACTGTGACTGTATCACCCAAACACTGCTTATACTGTGACTGTATCACCCAAACACTGCTTATACTGTGACTGTATTACCCAAACACTGCTTATACTGTGACTGTATCAGCTAAACACTGCTTCTACTGTGACTGTATCACCCAAACACTGCTAATACTGTGACTGTATCACCCAAACACTGCTTATACTGTGACTGTATCACCTAAACACTGCTTATACTGTGACTGTATCACCCAAACACTGCTTATACTGTGACTGTATCACCCAAACATTGCTTATACTGTGACTGTATCACCCAAACACTGCTTATACTGTGACTGTATCACCCAAACACTGCTTATACTGTGACTGTATCACCTAAACACTGCTTATACTGTGACTGTATCACCCAAACACTGCTAATACTGTGACTGTATCACCCAAACACTGCTTATACTGTGACTGTATTACCCAAACACTGCTTATACTGTGACTGTATCACCCAAACACTGCTTATACTGTGACTGTATTACCCAAACACTGCTTATGCTGTGACTGTATCACCCAAACACTGCTTATACTGTGACTGTAACGAATTGAAAGTGATGAGAAATGATCTACACATTGGAGCCGTCGTTTAATGACCTCACCTTGTGCCCTTGATACATAACATGTTTTTCATTGAAAGGCAGTTGATTTGCATATCAAGCCGCAAGTGATGTCATAAACAGGGGACTCTCTCTCTCACCCCCACACGTTCTCTATCTCTACAGCTCGGCCATTGTGAAAGCAGTAACCAGAAGCTGTCGGCAGATCTGCACCACGTCCAGCAGGAGAAGGAGGAACTTCACAAGGAATATGAAAAACTCATCAAGCAGCTCGATGAGTACGTAAGGTGAGCTGTCTGCCCAGTATAATGCCTTAGATATGACAATCGATGGGACTAAAGGACGACTGCTTCATTTAAAGATGAACGAATACAAATAAAGCCCCTTATTAAAGCCCTCTTTTGCTCCTTATAGCTCTATCAGGGGTCGGACAAGTTGTTTAGAATCTTTGCTCTGTATAGCTCTATCAGGGGTGGACGTGTTGTTTAGAATCTTTTGCTCCTTATAGCTCTATCAGGGGTCGGACAAGTTGTTTAGAATCTTTGCTCTGTATAGCTCTATCAGTGGTCGGACAAGTTGTTTAGAATCTTTGCTCTGTATAGCTCTATCAGGGAGCAGACATGTTGTTTAGAATCTTTGCTCTGTATAGCTCTATCAGGGGGCGGACATGTTGTTTAGAATCTTTTGCTCCTTATAGCTCTATCAGGGGTCGGACATGTTGTTTAGAATCTTTGCTCTGTATAGCTCTATCAGGGGACGGACATGTTGTTTAGAATCTTTGCTCTGTATAGCTCTATCAGGGGACGGACATGTTGTTTAGAATCTTTGCTCTGTATAGCTCTATCAGGGGACGGACATGTTGTTTAGAATCTTTGCTCTGTATAGTTCTATCAGGGGGTGGACATGTTGTTTAGAATCTTTGCTCTGTATAGCTCTATCAGGGGTCGGACATGTTGTTTAGAATCTTTGCTCTGTATAGCTCTATCAGGGGTCGGACAAGTTGTTTAGAATCTTTGCTCTGTATAGCTCTATCAGGGGACGGACAAGTTGTTTAGAATCTTTGCTCTGTATAGCTCTATCAGGGGACGGACATGTTGTTTAGAATCTTTGCTCTGTATAGCTCTATCAGGGGACGGACATATTGTTTAGAATCTTTGCTCTGTATAGTTCTATCAGGGGGTGGACATGTTGTTTAGAATCTTTGCTCTGTATAGCTCTATCAGGGGTCGGAAAAGGTGTTTAGAATCTTTGCTCTGTATAGCTCTATCAGGGGACGGACATGTTGTTTAGAATCTTTGCTCTGTATAGCTCTATCAGGGGGTGGACATGTTGTTTAGAATCTTTGCTCTGTATAGCTCTATCATGGGTCGGACAAGTTGTTTAGAATCTTTGGTCTGTATAGCTCTATCAGGGGGCGGAAAAGTTGTTTAGAATCTTTGCTCTGTATAGCTCTATCAGGGGGCGGACATGTTGTTTAGAATCTTTGCTCTGTATAGCTCTATCAGGGGGTGGACATGTTGTTTAGAATCTTTGCTCTGTATAGCTCTATCATGGGTCGGACAAGTTGTTTAGAATCTTTGGTCTGTATAGCTCTATCAGGGGGCGGAAAAGTTGTTTAGAATCTTTGCTCTGTATAGCTCTATCAGGGGGCGGACATGTTGTTTAGAATCTTTGCTCTGTATAGCTCTATCAGGGGGTGGACATGTTGTTTAGAATCTTTGCTCTGTATAGCTCTATCATGGGTCGGACAAGTTGTTTAGAATCTTTGGTCTGTATAGCTCTATCAGGGGGCGGACATGTTGTTTAGAATCTTTGCTCTGTATAGCTCTTTCAGGGGTCGGACAAGTTGTTTAGAATCTTGGTTCACATGAAAGAAGATCTGATCCAAGATGTCTGCCCCCTGATAGCGCTATACAAGCTGAGAGGGCTCAGTAAGGTACTTCTTTCTTTAAAGCATTTCTAATTAAAATGCCTACATTTGATGTAGTCTTTCAAGTAAAAAGATTTTTTTTTCTAGACCGTTGTCCTTTAAATCATATTCTAGGCACTGTACTACTGATTTAATGGGTAAGTAATGTGAGAGGAGCTAGGCTCTCATGGAGGTCAATCCTGGCTGTGTTCCATTTGGTAAATGTAGCAGTATATATTTTATTTTTACACCATTTTTAATGTATTGTTTTATTTCTCTGTTGATCTTTATTTTTTGGGCGGGTGGGAGGTTTACATTCAGAAATCTCATTGTGCTCTTTCTCCACATAATGCAACATTTAGAAAATACAATGAAAAGCAACTTCGGCATAAAGCCAAACTTAGCCGCGCGAGAGAGGTGCACTTTAACGAAATGAATCAGATGGATAATCAGATTAAGCAGCTGGAAATGGAGCTTACACTGTCCAGGAGCCAAGCCGAAAAGGTATGGACACCCAGCCAAGAACGCCAAGCTGTACACTTTATAAATGGTGGAATTTTCTCTCGTTTGTTCACCTCATTCAACTGTTAGCACCATTATCTGGAGGTTGACATATCCTATCATCCTCATCCAGCTTGGTTTCTGAGGTCAGGGATCCTATTCCTTCAACACATTTCTGTACTTGATTGTATCAATTGTAGACACTTTGAATTTAAGTCCTTAAATGATGGCATCTGATGGAATATAAATAAAATAACTTATTGAGCACTCTTTGCTCTATATAGCCGGACATGTTGTTTAGAATCTTTGCTCTGTTCAGCTCTATCAGGGGGCGGACATGTTGTTTAGAATCTTTGCTCTGTATAGCTCTATCAGGGGGAGGACATGTTGTTTAGAATCTTTGCTCTGTATAGCTCTATCAGGGGCGGACATGTTATTTAGAATCTTTGCTCTGTATAGCTCTATCAGGGGGAGGACATGTTGTTTAGAATCTTTGCTCTGTATAGCTCTATCAGGGGGAGGACATGTTGTTTAGAATCTTTACTATGTATAGCTCTATCAGGGGGCAGACATGTTGTTTAGTATCTTTGCTTTGTATAGCTCTATCAGGGGACGGACATGTTGTTTAGAATCTTTGCTCTGTATAGCTCTATCAGGGGGCGGACATGTTGTTTAGAATCTTTGCTCTGTATAGCTCTATCAGTGGGCGGACATGTTGTTTAGAATCTTGGGTCAGCTGAGGTATATAGCAAACACAAGTACAAAATCGCTATTGGGCTTCAATAAGCTGCACACAGACATATGTCCTAAAGTCAGGAATCCAGCACAATGTAATCCTGGAGATCCTTTTTTTGTTTTCCTTTTAGAATCAGCAGTGGATCCAGAAGGTCACAGACGAAAATGAGCATCTTCACAAAGAGAACAGGAACATGTTACGGCAAGTCAGTGACCAGGAAGCCGTAGAAAGACAGTATCACTGGAAGCTGCTCTCAGCACAGAACCGGTATGGATCAGTGTGATGGGATATACAGTCCCAGAGCGGTGTATTAAAGTGCGCATGATTGCAGGGGTGGCAGACTTTATATCAGTCAGTGGTGGGTAATTATTATAGGTATTGATCTATTATAGGTATTGATCTATTATAGGTATTGATCTATTATAGGTATTGATCTATTATAGGTATTGATCTATTTATAGGTATTGATCTATTATATGTATTGATCTATTATAGGTATTGATCTATTATAGGTATTGATCTATTTATAGGTATTGATCTATTATATGTATTGATCTCTTTATAGGTATTGATCTATTATAGGTATTGATCTATTATAGGTATTGATCTATTATATGTATTGATCTCTTTATAGGTATTGATCTATTATAGGTATTGATCTATTATATGTATTGATCTCTTTATAGGTATTGATCTATTATAGGTATTGATCTATTATATGTATTGATCTCTTTATAGGTATTGATCTATTATAGGTATTGATCTATTATATGTATTGATCTCTTTATAGGTATTGATCTATTATAGGTATTGATCTATTATAGGTATTGATCTATTATATGTATTGATCTATTATAGGTATTGATCTATTATAGGTATTGATCTATTATATGTATTGATCTCTTTATAGGTATTGATCTATTATAGGTATTGATCTATTTATAGGTATTGATCTATTATATGTATTGATCTCTTTATAGGTATTGATCTATTATAGGTATTGATCTATTATAGGTATTGATCTATTATAGGTATTGATATATTTATAGGTATTTATCTATTATATGTATTGATCTCTTTATAGGTATTGATCTATTATAGGTATTGATCTATTATATGTATTGATCTCTTTATAGGTATTGATCTATTATAGGTATTGATATATTTATAGGTATTTATCTATTATATGTATTGATCTCTTTATAGGTATTGATCTATTATAGGTATTGATCTATTATATGTATTGATCTATTTATATATACTGATCTATTTATAGGTATTGATCTATTTATAGATACTGATATATTTACTGGTATTGATCTATTTATAGGTATTGATCTATTTATAGGTATTGATCTATTTATAGATACTGATATATTTACTGGTATTGATCTATTTATAGGTATTGATCTATTTATAGGTATTGATCTATTTATAGATACTGATCTATTTATAGGTATTGATCTATTTATAGATACTGATCTATTTATAGATCCTGATCTATTTATAGGTATTGATATATTTACTGGTATTGATCTATTTATAGATATTGATCTATTTATAGGTATTGATCTATTTATAGATACTGATATATTTATAGGTATTGATCTATTTATAGATACTGATATATTTATAGGTATTGATCTATTTATAGGTATTGATATATTTATTGGTATTTATATGTATATTTTTAGGGCACATATTCTAGATGAGGAGAACAAACAGTTGCAGGAAAGCCTGTTCCAGCTTTATAAACAGGTTGGGTCACTGGATCGGGTGTTAAAGAAGATCCAAGCCCTTAACCTGGAGGTGAGTCTGTCTCTGTCTGTAATGTCTGTCTGTCTGTAATGTATGTTTGTCATGTCTGTCTGTAATGTCTGTCTGTAATGTATGTCTGTCACGTCTGTCTGTAATGTATGTATGTCTGTCTGTAATGTATGTCTGTCACGTCTGTCTTTAATGTATGTATGTCTGTCTGTAATGTATGTTTGTCATGTCTGTCTGTCTGTAATGTATGTCTGTCACGTCTGTCTGTAATGTCTGTCTGTATAGAAAGTCTCTCTGCAGCTTATTAATTCCCTCACTATTCAGATGTTCTAGAGCTTGTGTAAACTGTGATCAGTGAAACCTTTGGAAGCAATAATACATGATCATGCAATAGTTCACTAGGCTGTTTTTATGATGTGAGTTATGAACACAGCACTATCACTGTGTGTGTGTAATCTTAGCGATGACTTAAGTAAATGAGCCAATCCAGAGGTCATTTACTTGCAGGAAATGGGTGGGGCGTAATGCCTGCTCCGCCCACCTTGTACAAACCCCGCCCATTCTAGCGTATATGTTCCACTTATTCTGGAGCATGGTCTGTGTACTTCTCGTCTCTTACATAATGGAGCTTGGCGGGGACGGGGGGCGGGAGTAGGATTTCCGCTAACCAGTTGGTTCTTGCAGTGTAAATGTTTATTTTGTTTGTGTTTTAATATTATTGTTTTTCTTGTAAAAATAAAAGGAAATTTCCCAAATCCTCCCATCAGACTGTGTTTCACTGAGTGACCCGTCTCTGCACTTACCCAAAGGAAGGTGAGAAAAAGCTGCTTTTATTCATGATTTGGATGGTGCTGTGATAACATAACTCTGTAACACTAAATAAAGGATTAGTAAATGTGACTCACTTCCTACTCATTAGTAAGCCCAGTGAGTATCTTGGGAGATGCACTAGGTTTACTCTCGGCTGTGCCTCAGTGCTGAGGCAGAGCTGATCAGGAGGCACAGCCAATCAGAGCGGGTGCTTTCTCTTATACTGCATTAGCATTGATAGACTGTGGGCGATAGCAGCAGCCATGATGATTCCTGGGAAAGCAGAATAAACGGTTATGTATATTAAACAGGACCTGCCAGTTAAACCTCATACTAGGGTCACTCATTCAGTGTAAAAAGGTTCAGTGTTTCTTTAACAAGCTTATATTTAGAGCCTATTAAATGGTCTGTCCAAGGAAATACCTGTAACAAGTTTAAAATGTATCACCCAGCATGTTAAACCAAACCTGTCTTATATCAAAATATGTGGGGGGAAAAAACCAAATCCTTAGTGCTTTAATCATAAAAGAGGGCATTACAGGAAAGGGAATTTCAAGGCCAAAGTATCTGATTTGGAAAAAATAACATTCTCCAAAAACAGCTGATTGGGACAATGTTTCCAACCTCTGCTACTTTCCCCTTGAGTTTGAAATTCCCTTGTCAATTTCCTGCAATGCCCTTTTTTCACGAATTAAGCCCTTGGCAGATAAAGGAAGATGTTTTATTTAACAAACTGATATTATATTGTGTTTTTCAGTTTCTCACCGCTGGGATCTTTCTCTCCTCCGCGGATGTTAATTAATGCACAAACCCTGTGTATTCCCCAGTCCAATACTTCAGACATTGGGTATTTGAATGTAAGTTCACCAGGAATCACTGTGAAATCTAGGGAGCGGCTGGAGACCCCTGCTCAGCCCCCCACTCAGCACCCTGAGGATGTGTGAAGATTTCTCCACAGATCGGTGCCTTTTTTCGATGGACAGTATTGAGGAGATGCTGCTAACAAGTAACACGAGTAATGACACAGAAAATCACTGGTGAAAAGACGAAAGATCTGAACACTTGGCAATGTTTGTATTTTTATACTAGTTTATTAAAGGTGAAAGAAGATGTCTGGTCTCCATGAAAGATTATTCTGCCTGTGATCATGGAGAGAATAAAAGATCAGCACAAATGCTCTCTAGTTTGGGGTCATTTATAAATGACCATATGGATATAGCGGCAGTATTATGCGCTCTCTCCCTGTCTATATGTGTATAATCTCCCAGCCAATGTGCGCCAGGACTGACCGCCACGTGCTCTGTGCACAGACTCAAACATTTATAAAGTATCTG